>BMAV01019743.1:71805-85731 GCA_019973955.1 Trichonephila inaurata madagascariensis | reverse complement strand
TAATAATCATTTTTCTCTAAAAACTTGAATATATTTCTTTGCACTTTTTTTTTTTTTTGCTTTACTGTTTTCCAACTGCCTCTCTCAGAAAAAAACCTATTTTATAACTTATCTGGTGCTTCTTTAAAAATTCTACAAATAGAACTAGCAACGGGAAATCATATCAAAATAATTTAATTAGCTAAATGTTTGATGAGATAAAAACACCATTATACTTAATTGTCCATTTTCTTTTATTATATTTTGCATTGTTGCTATATGTTTATATTTGTATTACAGATTTCAGATATATTCCAAATTATTCCGTATTTAATTATCTTAATGATTTAGTATGCAGTATTGGAAATTTTAAAACACATTTAGTCAATAAATTTTTTAATTTCTTTTCTTTTAGGTAGCTAATGACTTTAAGGTAATTAATGTTTTCTTTAGTGCACTAATACGAATGACCTCTGTGAATTAAGAATTGTAACTTTTATGTTAGAAATTATAATTTCAAAGCATGTATTTTATTTATATTTTTCTGTAATAACTTCGTGTTGTATAATGTCTTTACTATTGAATTGTTGTTGTTTTATTTTTTAATGGTTTTTTGTCCTTCCTTTGTATTGATCTCGCTCAAATCTTCTGTGGTATTTTCATTTAAAAAAAAAATAGTATTGTATTTGTTTCTATAAATGATTGCATGTATCATTGCACACATAATAAATGTGCACGGAATTTCTCAATTAAAAAAAAGATAAATTATTTAGAAAATTGTTTGTAAGGGTATTCTTTCAAGTTTTATTAACTTTTACTTAAGCAGAATAAATGTTGATTTTTTTTCGGGTTTATTATATATAAGTGAAAAAAGTTAATTTATTAGCAATTGTCAACAATTTTATTGCAACTAATTCTTATTTTTTTTTTTTTTTTAAATTGAATTTGATATTTTTGCTTTTTTTTTTCAGCTGGTGAATACCATCAAGTGAACCTCTTGGGAAAATCAGAATGCTTAACAAAAAATAAATGTTAAGAAAATAAAAAAAAAAAATATGTATCTTGAAATTGAAGACATTGCAACAACTAAGCTTATTCTTTCTAATATTAATATATTTCTGTAAATATTATATTACGCATGATATATTTCAGTATATGCTACAATAAATATTTTTTCTTTTGTTATAAATTAATAAAATTTCAATTTTTTTATAATCTTAGAAATATTTATTTCATCTTGAATTTCACTATCACATTAAATGATAATGCATCACCTCCATCCTCCCCTCCGAACAAAAATAGTTTGAAATAGAACTTTACATATGTACATAACATTATCATACATGTTTAAAATTCATCAGTATGCTTAAAATGCTCAAATATTATTTTTTACAGAATAATTTCTTAGAAGAAAAACTAATCTTCTCCTTTTCGCATATCATTTTCATTTTTCTCAGTTAAAGTTATTTCTGCTTGTAAGACATTTTAAATTGTCATAATATTATATTAAGTAAATTCTAACATTATCATATTAATATAAGAGCTATATTACATACTAACAAATATTATATCAAATTATTTTATTTACATATTTGTGCAAATAAGGATATATTTTTGTCGGAAATTTTTTTTAAGAAAATGATTTTCCACTTTGGTAAAAAAAATATTTGGCTAATTGCATATTTCTTTTCACGAGTATTTAATTATCATATAATTCTATGGACTTAAAAAAGTGTCTTTAACTGGAAGTTTATATATAACAATGTGTTTTGCATAAAGTATTTTTATCACAATCGTAAAAGATATGCAATTATACTCTATCATTAAGAAAGATTTCTATGAAAAAGTAATCAGTTATAAAACGAGATAGAAGGAAAAAAAATAATGAAATCATTTCAAATTTCCAAATATTCTTTTTTCTTAAAAAATAAATAAATGAAATGAAGATCGGGAAATAATGCTTTCTAAAGACTCCGCTTGGATTTAAATAATTTTTTGAAATGTTTCTATCTTCTTTTCATATTCTCTTTAAAAAAAGGAAGGCATTTCGGATTCATAAATTAGAGTTCAGCATAATTTAAAAATGAATTATTCATTTATATATATCATAATTAAAAAACTCCGAAGAAAAGGAGAAAGAATCAAAGGAAGAAATTCAATTCAAATGTTGAAGAAAATAACTTTCATTTAAAAAGTTCAAAAGATAATTTGAAATGTTTATAATTCAAAAGAGAAGTCAAATGCATTTGGATGAATTACAAATTCCTCTCTATGAATTAGATAATGTAAAACTTTTTATAATTTTAAATGTTAGATTTTTTTTAAAAAAAAATCTTTTCAATTGGAATTAGCAAGAGCAACGCTACTAAGTTATCATTATTTATTACATTTTACCTTAACGAATATTTATTCATAAACGCCTAAATATAATTTTAATTGAAAATGCATGAGTTATAATCATTTTTTTCATATTAATTTAATATAAAATGAAACTTGAAAAATAATTCATCACTTCAGAATAGTTTAAATATTTATTAAAATATTTATAATTATATAAATATTTTCTTAATATGTTTTTTTCTTTTAGAAAATAGTACAATGAAGCTCTTTATTTGACAAAATTATAAACAATGATTTTTAGGAAAAACAATTTTCACTCAAATAATGCTTAAATGTGGAATATATATCAAAATGGTTTTACATGAGTGTTTATTAAACAACCACTATAAAGTAATAATAGTGCTATTGGCAAAGGACCTCGTAATTGTCTCCCTCATTGAAACGTTAAAAATAACTCTTGAGAATGCACCCTGTTCAAATTACCACACCACGACATTGATCAAAAATAGATATAACATGCATCAGTTCCCCTACATAAAAGGTCAACAATGGCCACAGGGCAAGAACTTATGTTGCACCGTCTATGAGTTTGTGATTATAACCACTAGGGTCACTAAAATTGTCTTGCAATTATTCATCCGGAAGAAGACGCACACTCGATACTAACTTTAGTTGTAGCGTGGAGGGATCAAGTCACCCTAATCCTTTCCTGAAAATTATTTTTAATGTAGATGATAAAAACTGTAATTCCAGTAAAAATTTAACCAAGAGAAAGTAAAATTACCAACCCTTAAAAGAATTTCCAGTTTTTTCATTAATAATTAAAAAATCTCCAATCAAATTGAACTGATATCTTTTAAATGTACGTTACTTTAATAAAGAACACAAATCACAGACACATTTCGCTAACATTACTGGAATGATATTTTCTGGCAGAACTGTCATATTTGTTCAAATTGTAGTTTTATTGTCCTTTGATGATTGACCAATGGCATGTTGAAGTTTTTTCTTGCTTGGTGTATTTGACAGGGTACAGTGTTTCTTGTAGTACACTTGTGAGTTCATATCTTTTCTTAATGGAGTTTTTTTAGGTAGCATTTGAAAACTTTTCTTTCAACTCAAAAGTTTCATGTTCATCACTTTTCTCAAATTTACTTTCGCTATCATTATTGATATCCATTATTTCATCAGGTTTTTCACTTATTTCATTAGTTTCAAATTCATCCAAAAGAGATCGTACATATGCCTATCTCTTTCTTTAACTTCGTTCATTTGCATTTATATATCATAAAGAGTCATAAAACACAGCAATCAAAACCAATAAGTCGTTCACAAGGAGAAAATGTAACTTGTTCATAGAAAATATTTTGGAACAAAAGGGGTCACGTGGGGAATACAGTCACCCCAAGTACCATAACCCGTTCAGGAACATGATTACATATATGTGATCACACATTTTTCCCTCCACGGCCCACGGTATCATATATGTGAATGAGCTTTCCCTCCTCGTGGGCCCATGATCATACCGGTGTGATCAGAGTTAGGAACGTTTTTATATTAATTTTTACAAACACTAGATGGCGGTTGGGGGGGGGGGGGGGGGCGGGGGGGGAGGGGGGTGGTGGGTCACAAACCTAGCACTTCAATATGTGCTTCCAGTTCCATGTTATTTTTTAAATTAGATCCGAGATATTTATGAATATAAACAACTGCAGATGTTTATTTTTCGAGAGAATCGGACATTTAGAGGTTCGTGATCTATTGCTATGCGGATTTCTGTTTATATTTTAAATAAGTTGGTTTAGTTTTCTAATATTTTCTATTTTCGTATTTAAAAGTATGGGATTTTTGTCATTTTTTTAAGTGTGTGTAATTTTTTTTCATTAAAATGAAAATGTTTTCTTTAAAATTCGCAATTGTTCTTTTAAATATAGCGAAAAATTTTGTTCTCCATGTTTAAATATTACCAATGATAGTAAATTTTAAGTTTTAGTATATTTGATTGCATTTAAAACTTTATATGAATTTTTAAGGAAATTAGGCTTAGCAGAAAAATTCGATCAACCCATGCGTGCGTATCTTCTCCGAACGTACGGGCCTGGGGAAGCGTTTCTTTCTCCTTCAGCTGGTCCTTAAGGGGTATTAAGATTGTTAAAAGCGGATGTCACTCCCAAAAATGAGGAAAAATATGTGACAAATACATTTTAATTCTCATAAAAACTGTCATATAGGACAATAATGAGAAGGTCATTGGTAACAAATAAGCAGTTTCTCCAGAATTAACAATTTCGTGTGCCTGTTGTGAGTGCTCCCGGGTTAAATTAATAAGTATTCCGTAGTTATGAATGATCTCAGCCGTTATACTTGAAATAAATAAATATCTTACAAAGTTTGCTTCAAACTTATTACAAAACATTATTCATGTGGGTTTAGTTAACATTTTTGCACATTCATCAAAAGGCTTGGGACACGTAATTATTACTGAGCCTGGAAATAAATAGCATCAATGTTAAAGGCTTTAAGAAAAACCAATTTTGGCACTAATTTTATGATTGAATAACTTAGTTCACATAGTCTTTTTTGTTTTTCTAAAATAAAGTAATTCTTCAGTTAATTTTCAATTATTTTGTGTTTTTAATTTCCACCTTAAAAGTCACCCTGAAGGAAGCATGCAAACTCTGTTTATTTTACAGCATGCTTTGTTGGCGATAAAATAAGCAAATCATTAGCACAGTGCTTCTCAAACTTTCAGCACTGGCGCCCCCCTTTTTAATCACAATTTTTATCGCGCCCCCCTTATACATTAATAAATTACTGAATGCAATAATAATGCACTTTGACGCTAAAGCTACAATACACGATCTTAATTATAAACCGTACAAATTAATAACATAAGTATTAAATTTTGTATATGTTACTTTTAAGCAAAAAAAATAAAATAAGTAATAGGATAATCATTATGTTATTTTTCCTTTCTCTAATTTTTAAATTGGAACATATTGCAAAATGCGGTGGCTGCTTAGAAGACAAAATATAGATATCAGCTAAATATAGAAAAAGAAATCAGAGGGTCAGTTTCTAATCATAAGCATTCTGCTCTGCAAGAGACAAGCCCATAGAAGTCGCTAATATTTATTAAACTTGTTCTTAATTTAGTATTAATTAATTAGTTATAAAATACTCTGTTATACCGGCTGAAGTACGCACTCTTTGCACGAGTTCATTTATAAGAAAATAAAACATTATTGATATAATCGCTGAATTGTAAGGAAAGTAAAGCCAAGTGCGAGACAATGTTTACAAAAATGTAAAATGATTTTTTTTTAAATGATTGCTCAAATTATAATTAATTTTAAGGAACTGTAATTTTAAGCCTCACAGAATTAGCGTTTAGAATTGATGTTGAATAATGAACAATAGCATACAATTCCGATGAAGAATAATTGTATTATTTTTAATATTTAAAGCGACAAGTCTTCAACATGTTTTTACCCCGGGAGCAGGCGATCACTCGATACTGATGGTCAAGCGGGGTTATTGAGTCACCCCAATCTTTTTTTCATAATTATTTTTATAGTACACAATAAAAATCATAATTCTAGTGAATAATTTACTTAAGAGAAAATATACTTACCTTCTTTCAAAGACTTTTCAATTTTTCTTTGCTAATTCTAGGAAAAAATCCAAGAAAACTGAACTAAAATGTTTAAACTGTGCGTGACCTTAAAAAAAGACACAAATCACAGACACTTTTCGCTAACATTACAGGAATGTTATTTGCAGGCAAAACTGTCATATTTTGTTCTAGTTATAGTAATTTTACAGTCCTTTGATGTTCGACAAATAGCATGTTGAACTTTTGCTTGCTTGTGTGTTTTTGACAGGGTAGAAGGAAGCAACGGACTGAAGGGGTCCAATACACCCACCTCGTTGCACCACTGCCGGTGATGAAAGGGGAATTGTACGCATGGCAGTGATGGATTGCGCATCCACATCACGACCGACAACGCAACATATTTTGTCTGTTACGCATCATTCAGTGTTCACTCGTACCATTCGACGTTTGTTGTAGTAGATTGGAATGTCCGCAAGACGTCTATTGCTTTGTTTGCCCTTGAGTGGAAACAAAAGGCGTTTGCGCTGTCAATGGTATGATGAACGTTGGACATGCACAACGGAATAGACTGGTATTGTGTTGACTGACGAATCCTGTTTCTGCCTGAAACATCACGATGGTCGGATTCGAATTTATAGACACCGTGTTGTGAGGCTGCTGCACTGCTGCATTATTTATCGCCACACTAGTTCTGCACTAGGTATCATGGTTTGGGATGGTATTTCACTCCCGCACTCCTCTATACGCATTGTCGGTGCACTGAATAGCCAACGTTACATTTTTGACGTGTTGGAGCCCGTATTCCTGTCGTACATTCAACGCTTCCATCAGCCATATTCCAACAGGATAATGCGTGACCATACGTGGCCCGCAATGTTCAATATTTCCTTTTTACCTACCTGATTGAATTGTTACTTCAGCCTGCTTATTGTTTCGATCTATCACCAATCGGAAACGTGAGGTCCATTCTTTCACAATGACTCTGGCCCGGGATACACCAACTGCTGCTACACCCAATCAACTTTGTCAATTTGTTTTAAGTCAGATGGACTGCTGTTTCCCAAGGTTACATCCATATCCCCTTTGATTCTCCAATCCTTTCATTTTCCTCTTTGATTCCTCCATATGTCAGAAGAGGATGTAATTTTTATCGTTCGATATTTGTACAACATGTTGTCTTCCAATTAAAATTTCGCTGTGATACCTCCAGTCCTTCTTGATTTTGCATTTTTTGAGGCTAGCAGTGTATTTTGGTTTGTTTTTGTGTATTTATAGACCATATTTACAGTCAGAATAGAAAATGAAATAAAAAAAAAACCTTTGGAAGCTATTTAAACACACCAATTTTTATTAATTTAATTTTTTTCACTAAATAATACATATTACCTATATTTGGTTCTTCTCATATAATTAATTTCTTTCTACGCAAATGGAATTGCGAATGATTTTACTACTGTCTCTCTTTGGCCAACCGTAATATAATACATATGGCGAATTATTAGTTCAAATGTGCTGAGAGAGTGCCTATTTGTAACAGGTTAAATACACTGAATTCAAGAAACGCACTTTATTTACCAGAACTAATTAAAATTAATATGGCTTTTAATGCAGTACATGCTATGATATATATGTAGTTGTTTCTGATGCCACCTGATTCACGGTGTCAGATCAAGTCCCATGATATTAATCGATGCAAGGGGCTAGGCTTATGTCCTTCATTAGTCGTAGTTCTTAGCAACATACAATTGACAAATGCATATCTTTCCACGCTTTCTCTGTATGATTTGATGCCATTACACCCCAGTTGTAAAGATAAACCACTATAGGTATTGGTGTTATATAGGCCTCCAACCTCTCTTCTTGTTCTACCAATTTATCAACAGAACTTGTGACCCGACGAATGTTTGGAGGGTTCCCATGCTAAACAGACACTATTTATTTACAAAACAATCATGCCTTTTCTGGAATTCGAAAGTACTGCCCTTTAACACGGCTATAAGCGACTCTAACCACTGTACCGAATGAGTGGCAGGGCGTATCTTTGTAAATAAAACATATATATATTGTATAATATCGAAACAATAAATATATGAACACATACATTGTTTATTAATCTAATACAATATTATTTGAGCTCCCTATATTAAGGAAGCTTTGCTAAGGAAACTTTGTAAACGTTAGTTGGCGTAATGGCTTCTTACAAATTATCATGATGCTCTAAAACTTCTTGATGTTACATGTTTTGTATATGTTTTTTTATGTAAACTAAGAAGCTTGAATACTGTTAATCAGAGAAATTTGGGCATTTCACCATGGTTAAAAGTTATATATATATATATATAAATTATTAAAGTTAATTAATATTTATATACATATTATTTTACAAATGGATATCTTTTTATTTTCTTTCTTAGTTACAATGAAAACATTCCATATATTTGAACATGCATATGTACCTAGTAATACACGGATTTGAACAAATTTTTAATATAAGATTTATTTCAAATAAGAACTCTGTAATTGTAACCATTACTACATTCTCGACATGTATTTACAGCATAGTTTTGTACTTAGAACATAAGTCTGTTGAATAACATTAAAAACTATTATAGTCTCGTTTACACGTAAGCATACAATTCCATTGAGCTGTGGGTTTCTGGATCATTATTAAAATGGAAGAGAAGGAGAAGGATAAAAAAGGAGAAAGAAATTCTAAAATTTTGGAAAAACGAATCATTACATATATGACAAATAAAAATGATCTGAAATTAATCCATCAAACATCGCCAATAAAGAAAATATTGTTAAGAGGAGAATTTCAATCTTCGCACACACTGCACCACATTTTCAGCTACTGGTGATTACCAGACGTAGGGCGAATATATATATATATATATATATATATATATATTTATGTAAAGTATTCCGTAATAAGTAATTGTTATGAGTCAGTTTAAGTTAAACTGTAAGAATACAATACATTTTAGTAAAACATAGTCTAAAATATTTTTATACGCTTCCAGGAGTTTGACTTGTTTTGTTCTCAAATAAATCCCAATTAATATATCAATGTTTATAGTATAGATCTTTTGTTTTTGAGCAATCAGTACTGAAACTTATTCAGGATAACTTCATGGTTTCTGGACAGTGGTGTATTATGAAGATGAAGACTTTTTCGTAGTTCAAGAACTTAGTTCTAAGAAGCACCACTAATGACATATAAATTTCAGCAAAATATATCAAAAAGTGATAAAAAAAAATATATATATTTCATTTATTACCTGCTGTGATCTGGCAAGTAAAATCCAATCAAATGTAGGAATTCAAATCTGGAGATCTGGCAGGTGAAGTGGCAGAAAAATAATGATTGATAACTACCATTTGTGAAATAGTGTTGGATCGCTCAATTTATACGAAGGGTCATATCTGAGAATACGTCACTCTGTACAAACACTGTTGAGGGAAAATATCACTGAGTTTTCAGAACCGAAAAGACACGGATTACTGCATTAATGATGTGTATTATTGCCCGGTAATGCTGCTTTATAACCTTACATGTAAACGAGTGCACCATCATTGGTTGAAATTCATGTGGAATTTCTGCAATCTGAATTCAGAAATTAGTCGTCTTTACCATACAAACCGAAAGGACGTCTCCATGGTCACACGACGTGAAGTTCCATAGACTTAATTTGGAGTACTTATCGCGCAATAAAACTTATCATAAATATTATATGGTACGAAATACTGTGAAAACGACAATTTATAGAGATAGTTGAATAGTTGAATAATATAATAATATTTTGAAAAATCTTTTTAATAAGGGCATGGGATTGGATAAACAAAAATGTTTGCACTAAGTCACCTACTGAAACTGCTCATGAAAACTGACGTACGGTCTTTCTATATTTATGTTGCTACAACATGAATTTTATGTTGCTTCAAGACAATCGTCTCTTCCCAATATATGGACGGCTAATAATTCCATTGATTTAAATTTTGAAAAAATGCGTTTTAGTCATTTTCTTGTGAATGGGTTTCTAAGTAACTGGACTTTGGCAGCCTAAACATATTTTTTCCAAGCAATTTCACAGATATACAGCACTGTGAAAAAAACCCTTGTGTATTTAACGTTATTTCTCAGAGAGGATGAACTTCTGATCACTTAACTCACCTTTGAAGAACGCAACTTCGCGAACACATGGCTGTGTGTTATGTTTATTATATCCGCGTATACTTGCATAGCGCCATCTAGAGGTAATTTTGGAAATCAAATTTTTATTGCTAGGCAAAATTGCACTCAATTCATTATGCATTTCCTCAAATTTTACGAAGCTCTACTGAATAGTTTTTGTAACATGCTGCTCTTCAAAAATTGCTGCTACACTTCAAAAATTAGAAAATCAGTAAGTTTTTCATTTTAAGATTTATTATATTGTATAATATGTAATAATTAATTTTATGAAAGCATTGTTAATGGTTTCGGTTCGAAAAATATAAGTAAAATCTTTATGCTGTAATTCCGGTAGTGAAACTTAATTACCTTTTCACATTTGACAATAAAAATAAACAACAATGAGCTAAAGAAAAAAAAATATATATATAGGTGATATAAATTAAAGTAACAAAATATTTTACTTTCAGATAAATTGTGTTAAGTACTTTTATTGTAATAGGACAAAGAATATTTTAAAATTCTTGATGTTTTTTACTCTTGCAAAACATTAAACATCCTCAATCCATAATTAATAACAAAATGTACAAACCACAAAAAAGCATTAAAAACTTTTGAGAGTATGTTTCATATGCTTATGGAAAATCACACAAAAAGTATTTATTTATTTTTCGGTCTTTTCAATATTTTTTTTTCGGTTAATTGTTTTCTGATACTAGTTACAGAAAGAAGTTCTCGAGTAAATATAATTAGGACATTCTTAAAAGTATTATTTTGCACATTTTTAACATGGTGTTACTTTTATTTTTATGAAAAATATGTTTTAGAATTTATCATTTTATTGAAAAAAAATATATTTTTCTTTATATGCTGCTGTGAAATAATTAGCACAAAGTTTCAGCAGTTTTTTTTCTTTTTTTTTTCACTTTTAAAGTAAATTTTTCGAAATGGGGATTTATCTTTTGATATTTAAAATTTTTTATTTAATGAAATAACTTTATCCGATAGTATTGAAAGTGAACAATATTATGATTGAATACCCCTTTTGAAATGTGATTACTTTTGCAAATTGATATGCAAAGCACGACGATAAGAAACATATTTAATAATTTATTTAATTTTTTGTAACGAATAAAATAATTTGTACATTTATTGTTCCACAACCGTATAACTAGACTGCCAAAATATTTCAAAGTTTACTTCGTGTACGTTTACTTATCTAGAAATTTACTGTATTACTCTTTAAATACTTTATTGCATTTTGAATGCTGATATATGTTCATAATAAACCATTTAAAATAAAATATTAGTAGATTGTAATATTGTAAATAAATATATATCTATTTATTTATTAATAACATTAGTATATTTAATTATTTTCTAATTGTAAAATATTCATAATCATGTTTCCTTTTCCAATAGCCCAGTAGTAATGGCCAATTACAGGTGAATGCTTGCTGGCCACAAACAGTGTTTCAACATGGAATCTTAGTTCCTAAGGCAAATACTTTTCTATTGTATAAATATGGCTACTTACTTCTCACCCATACCTATAATGTATTGTTATACTTCTATTTCAATTTTGCTTGCTTGGAACTATAACTATTTAGCAGTCACGATTATTACTATTATTGTAATATACACATACATGCATTTATATATATATATATATGTGTGTGTGTGTATGTGTGTGTGTGTACGGCATATTTCCAAGACTATAATCTTGTTGATACCGCCATGTTATGCGCCTATTTTTAGCAATAGCGTGAATTTGAAACACACTGCTTTTATAGTCATATGGGCCATGGAATTCAATGAGGGAGCTAATCCTACCTCGCTGTAAAATCTTAGAATATATTTAAGGTAAATTGCTTTAATTTGGTACTCTAAATCAGTGATTTACAAAGTGGTCTATATGGAACCCCAGATGTATATGACAACCTGCAAGGGGTCCACACCATCAAAAAATAATTTGGAGGTCCCTGAGGTGCAAATGGGGGGTCTATGATAGTGTCTCTCATTAAACCAGATAGTGACTTTAATCTTTAAAAAAATGTAATGTCGTGGAAATCAGATTTTACCAATTTAACTGATTTATTTACTAAATTAAGTGAGGTTAGTTTGTGCTCACTAAATGAGAGCAAAAAATTTACTAAGACAAGGACTGTTTCTGCATTTCTTTCAGAATCAATCTAAAGAAGTATAATATTGGACATCGTGAATTTTTTCAATTTGTCACAGGCAATCTTTCAGGAAATTCTAACCTACGTTCAACATTTAAATGCCCTTCATTCAGATTTTGAAACTAGGTTTGAGAATGCTTTGACTGTGGTAATACCACAGTAGACAATGAATTCATATAGTCACATTAAAAAAAGTATGTCATATTACAACAGGAATTGATCGGAATAGGCCCTAACGAAAATCTTAAATAAAATTTAGAAACAGCAATTTTGGCTTTAAAAAGACTTACCTGTTATTCGTCCCAAATTTTGGAATATCGTGAAAAGTTTTTAATTGCTTTTCCTAGTGAGAGGTGAGTTTCAGTAAGTTTGACAATCTCAAAAAAAAAAAAGAAAAAAGGAAAGAAAACTGGACATTTACTAACAAGGGTCAAATCTGTCTAGATTGATATTGAATTTTTTATTGTGAAGCACCAGATTCATTTCTCTCATTAAAAGCATTTGTTTGTTGTTCAATTATTTTATGAGTTAGTTTAATTCATTAACATGTGCTTCTTAAATTTTAAACGCTATANTGAACTTTTTATTGAAGCACCAGATTCATCCCTCTCATTAAAATCATGTGTTTGCTATTCAATTATTTTATGTATTAATTTAATTCATTAACATGTGCTTCTCAGTTTTTAAACGCTATACTTCACTATAGTTAGACATTTAATTCTTTTAATGTTAATAGTAGTAACTAGAGCTGTCACAAAAAGACATATAAGTTGATAAATTTGCAAAAAATCAATATTAGGTAAGCAGAGTTCTACCCGAAATCGAAAACCATTGCAAGTAGTCTATGGGACAAAAACGTTTGAGAACCTCTGCTATAAAGGTTGACCTTTTAGAGGTCTTCTAAAATCTAAGTATGGTGTGATATGTTCGATCTTTGTCGACCATATCTTTGTGGGTCGGCGTGAATTAGACGTGTGGGATTCTCAAAATGAAGAGACATTTTAGAATTCTTAATATGACTTTATTAAGAGTTTAACTTAAATTATTTATATATTGAACAGACTTATCTTAAGTGACAATAAACCAAAACACGTAGCCGTAGCTAAAACAGATCGCGCAATTGGATCACTTACCTAAATAATTATAATATCCGCCTACTCTCAATCCTAATAATATTACGAATTCGGAAAATAATCTTCCTACCTTGAATTCTCAGCAACGGTTCAAACACCTTCAGATAGGCTGTTGGGCTCGTGTGCAACAGTATGCACCTTGTAGTAATGGCTAGATATCCGTGATTCCTTGGTAAGCCGTCAAATTACACTTCTACCTTTTCCAAACAAAACTTTCTCTAAATTGCCATCCCGCTTACTAAAACTTCTGTCCTTTTAAAGGCATCTTTTATTTGCATATATACCTTCATTTCACTTCTTGGATTTGGGTTGGAAAAGATTTGCCATTAATCATGGCCGTCAAAGAACCCAGAGGTTATGTTACAGAAAGGACGCGTGAGCCGTCTCAATGGGTTCTTTTTAAATGTGATATTTTTATGTTATTAACTGTGTATCATTTTATTCCGATATTTTGTTCATTACTTTTCTTTTAGTAACCCAGTAATGGCATAATGGATGGTT
>BMAV01019743.1:48652-70873 GCA_019973955.1 Trichonephila inaurata madagascariensis | reverse complement strand
AAAATCTTGATTTATTTGACTTGTAGAAATAGTTACTTTAAAAAAGAATTACTTTTTAGTTAAAACTTACTATTATTTATTACTAAAGAAATAATAATAATAAAAACGTAACTGTTGCTAAATTGAATTTGTTTCAGTCTTCGAAACATAAATTATTTATTTTAGAATAACGGAATAAAAGCTTGTTTCATGTATAGTAACCCTTATATGCCTCTGATAGCAAAATACATGTCTAAAGCTATAATTACTGTTTATCCTAACGATGTATTTAATTGGATCCTATTATGAATAACTCAGGAACAATTATGATCTTAATTCAAATTGTTTGCAATGAGATAAGTAAGCGTTGATTTTATTTTATTTACACTATACGGTCGCAAGGGGATGTTGACGACGAGCTTCATAATTTTGACCAACGGTTAAGTGACGAGGACGACAACTGTGCTGGCAACCCCTCGTCTAACTTCTACACCACACCAAAGGGAGGAAGATTGATCCACAACAGATTTAACGTGTAATGGCCCCATCTACACAGTGCATCTTTAGTAATACAACGTTCGAACTCATGATACTCTAGTTACGAGTCAGATACCCTGACTTCTAAGTTACCGTGGCCTCCAATAGAGGTAGATATAGATAAACATAAGTATTAAAAATGAGAAAATTATCCTTTTTTTCCTAAATTATTGATTCTTTTCCTTATTGTTTTTTTAAATATTAATATTCCCTACAAACATGACAACATTTTGAATGTATTATTTCATTTTAAGCGTTATTGATGTTCTTGAATTGATAAAAACTATCGGGCATCTCTCTTTTAAGCTGAACTTTAATGAATCGGATATAATGTATATATTAAAATGCACGTAAAATGTGTATTTTAATAGTACTTTTAATTGCATGTTACTTAATATCTTATTAATTTCAACATGTTCATAAAGATTTATATCAACAATGCTATCTGTAAATTTTTACTGTACATAAAACTGAGAATAAATATTACTTATATTCTGTAATATTTTGTTATTATTTTTTAACACTTTACGTGTTTAAACATTTTTGGATCCTTTTCTCTCTAATGACAGTATAATTATAGTCAAATATCTACTTTCCTAGCATGTTATAATTTTGTTTTGGAAAAAAAGTAACTTGTATAAAGCTTCATAATTACTTAGTGTGATTTTTTATGTTAATTTTTAAATTTCCATATTCCTTTAGAAAAAAACTAATGTCATACAAACATGTTTTTAAGAAAAATTTTTCTATATTCTTAAATTGTTACATGTGATATGCTGTATGTTTTATATAAGTAATAACAATATAAATTCCAAGTAATTACTCCATCAGTAAATATTTACTTAAATTCAATATACAGCTAACAATAATACTTGTGTAATAATAATATGCATAACCTTCTTTAAAAAAAGGAATAATTTTGATTGCCTTTTTCTTTATTTCTGCATTAAAAAGAATAATTTAAAATAATTAGCCTCTGAGAAAATTTACCTGGAGCCAAATTCAGAGATAAATATTTTTGCGAATCAAGAAGGATTCTATATACGAAAAAACATAAACATTTCTTTTAGTATCCTATGTGCTTTTCCTTTGCAATTTCGGTCATACCAAACAACAGTGTCTTTTACGGCCTAAAAAAGTAGTAATTGTGAAAGAACTATAAGTCCTCTTCTATGTAAACTACTTTAATTAACTTCTTTATGTTAATTTTTATCTATAAACACAACATAAAAGAGGGGGGAGGGATTTTTTTTCAAAAAGAAAAATCTACTGTGTAATTTTAATTATTTTTATAACTCCTAAACTTCCAGACCTCACCAAATATTTCCCAACCCCATCATTACTATATTTATCGCAATGTTTTCTTTGGGCAATAATAAATATTTTAGAGTTCTTGTAGGAACTAAAAAGAAAATGAGTTTGCAGAATATTGTAATTCAGATATTTCATGATGTTGTAAAGGTCTCACAAGACAAAAGCATCTACTATATATATAAAAAAAAAGTGGAGCATGTTTACAATTTACAAAAAGTCATTAATCATGATTTAAACTAGTTTATTGTGGTTAGAGCAAGTTATAAAACATTATATCCATTTTCCAAAGACAAGTGATTCTTTTTTTCAAATAGTTAGTGTAGAAGTAATTTTTCACTGTATTTTTTTAATCTCTTTCATTTTATTTGTTTGGAAAATTGGAAGGGGTTAAGGTATAGGGTTGCTAGAAATAGGGAAGTAATAAGGAATGAGACACAAATAAATATATCCTTTAAATTTCAAAATTTTATTTTAACAAAAAAAGATGCCGTGCATTGTTTACAATTTCAATTCCTTAGTTTTCCATGAAGTTTTTTGGAATAAAAATATATTTTTTTAATGTATTTTTCTTTAAAGTTAATTTTCTATTTGATATTTTATATACAAATAAAAATAACACGCATTATCTGATAAATAAAAATTAAATTAAATTACATTGAGATAAAAGGATGTCGTTCACTATCAAATAATCTCATTGAAAGTTTTAATGTAATGATTGAAGTAAGGCCGAGAGAGACCCTTCAACAGGAAAAAAAGGGTAATGAAAACATGTTTGTTTGGATTACAAATAACCAACAGTGCTTATTTCTTGCAAATGAGTTTACAGATTTTAGTAGAAATTTAACTTTTACGCAAAATTAAGAGTTATATGATTCACTCCACAAAAATATTGCTTATCACGTATGCGCACGCATGTGGTGTATTTGAGGGGAGATAATAAAAAAAAGAAATCCCTATGACTAAATAAATTCTTCGCAAACACTATTAAGATCATTTTATTGCATTTCAAAGTCTTCGGAATAATTTTTTTGGCTAGCAGTGAAGAGAAAAATACGTATTTCAGAAGTCATACATATACGTCCGAGACAATTTACGCACTGGCTGAGTGAGACGTGTGTATACGCCTGAAGCGGAGAGATTAAAGTTATATTGTAGCTTTAGCATCAAATTATGATATTATCGAATTCAATACACTGTTATTGTATGGAAGGAAGGCGCGATGAAATTTATGATTGAATATTGGGTCGCAAGTAATGAGAGTTTGAGAAGCACTGAGATAATACGAAACTTTGTCATCTTTTATCAGTCTTGGTTTGGCACTTTGATCTCGAACAAGATCAATCTATATTTATAGTTTTTAGTAGAGAAGTGCATTTCGTTTTAATAGTCCTCAACCAATTAAATTTGATTCAGATTAAAATCCTGTATGGTATATGTCGCTAACATATGGCACCATTTATTCAAATGTGTCCCACTGTCTTTTCATTACAGGAAAATTATGAGTGTTGACTCATGAAAACTGATTATCATCCAGATCTATGGGGATTTGTTGAAAGTGTGACCTGTAATGATGAATGTTGCTCTTCTGTTGCCAAAGTATTTCCGGAAATGGTGAATATGTGGTAGCGACGTAATGATTGACCTGAAAACATTTTATGATTGTTTGCCATAATTCTGTATCACATGGGAATACAATTAATTGTTAGACTTCCAAATTTAGACAGTCATCAGGTTTAGAATGAAAGGCGAATATTTTAAAAGAAAGCAACATCCACTAAAAATCGTCATTTGGTTAAAAAAAAAAATTCTGATAGTGTTTCATCTCCTTCTATAAGTTTGGTTGTCAATATAAGTTTACATTGTCTATAAAACCCCAAAAGCGTTAAGGTGAGATGGGAACCTCTCCATCTATATATACTGAAAATGATAATTGGTTGTTTTCGATGTACCTTTTCTCAAAATCTGAAATAACGATTGAAAATTCTACTAATATAAATAAATAAATATATAGAGTGTGAGCTAATAGTAGGAATTGAAAAAAAGGAACATATCACGCGCATTAACAATCACGATATATCCCAGATCCATTAGTTTTCATTTATTCTTATATCAAATGTAATATTAATAAAAACTCAACTAATCGATTGGTAGATTATATAAATGCGATAAACGATAACTAACCCTTAAATTTTAAAGTAAGAAATTACTATAATTTTATTTTGTTCATTTCCTGAATTCCGTGTTAATAAAAATTACATGAAAAACATCTTGACGTCATTTTATCATTTCCGTATTAACATTTATTGAATATTAAGTGCAGTTAAATAATTTAATAATAATTTGATAATAGTTTTCTTTAAAACATGTGTTGTACAATATTAAAGGAAAGTTATTTTTTATTATATTTAGAGTAAATTCAAAAGTAAAAAAAATATTGCATTATGGGGTCTCAGGGGTGTTAAATTTTTCTAGAGGTCTGAAAATATAAACAATTTTCAAACAGGTATAATTCTTTTAAATTTAAATTAAATGATTCGAATCTTTTACACATTATTTATAAAAGAATGGGGCTTCAGAAACGTATAAAATGTTTAAAATATAATCATAATTTTGAAAATCATAATCATATGACAATTCTATGATAAATATTAAGTATTTTTTGCGTTGCGCACGCTATTTTCTAAAATAGTAGCTTTAATTACTCTAGCTATAAGTTGAATAATAAAGTTAAATGTATTCTCATTACACTGTAGCTATTTTTATATAAATAGAATAATACCTTACATATTTTAATAAATAAAAAATACATTTTTTAAAAGTATTTTAAAAAATGCAATGTCTTACAAATATTTCGAAATACAAAAGATATATAATACTAAAATTCAGTACGGCTTAAAGAGTATGATGCATTTTATAATTCTATAAATTTTTATACATCACGGTCTACTATTTTAGAAAATAGCGTGCGCAACGCAAAAAATACTTAATATTTATCATAGAATTTTCATATGCTTATGATTTTTAAAATTATAATTATATATTTTAAACATTTTATACTTTTCTGAAGCCCAATTCTTTTATAAATAATGTGTAAAAGATTCGAATCATTTAATTTAAATTTAAAAGAATTATACCTGTTTGAAAATTGTTTATATTTTCAGACCTCTAGAAAAATTTAACACCCCTGAGACCCCTTTTAATGCTACTCAAAATCGAGTAGGGCATAGAATCGAAGTGGAAAAAATTGATTGGATGGGTTTTTAGAGCAAATTACAAATTCATGCATGTATTTAAAAGTTTAAAATACTGATAAAATAACTATTTATACATTTTTTTTAGTTTTCCTGTTTAACATATTTTAATTTCGTAAAATCGGATATCGATAAGCCATTTTAGACTATTTTCCAATTTTCGCATAATCTTGTTGTCCTGTTGAGAATTTGGGGTGCGGCTTAGATTCGAATAAATACGGTATTTCTTGACCTTCGCATCATAGTATGATTATTAGGTTTTGGTGAAGGCGGGGTCATGTCAAAATGACCCTGTGGTCCACCGGCCGATCGCGATCGACTTAATGCCCACCACGGGTCATTAGGAATAACTGAACAGAGTTCTTAGCTTTGTTGGGCTCTAATCTACTATTGGGTTTTGAAGATGACAGTGAAGAATTTCTATTGCCCAGAGAGGGAATAAGTTAACCCTTTAATTGCCGAATAAAAGTTACAAGATTCGCTATCCAGTTATACCGTTCTTCACATAGACACACATATAGAGTTTATTGAAAGGAAAGAAAAATAACAAATAAGCAATCTTTTCTCTGAAATAATAAATTATTTTCCACCACTGTCTATGCCATTGTATTGTTTTCAGAATCCACCAGACAAGTTTTAAACAGAGCAAGAGAATGCAAATAAATGTACTTTCTGGAAGGACTGATATACCAGTCCATGGCACAGGATGCACGGGGTCAGCCGGGTGGATATATACGTCTGCGGCATTTCAGTAGTTAAAATACTTGATATAACAAGTTTTTTAATTGAAATTAGTACAAATATATATTTTACTGGTAAAAAAAACTAAATTTATACAGTAAAAAGTTTATTTGAAAACTAAAAAAGTAACATTTTCTGAGATCAGTCAAGTGGGTATACATATTTAAGATAATGAAGCTCATAAACATGGATCAAGTCACGCACTACTACAGTATAAATCAAATTCCAGGAAGAATCTCCTTTCCGGCATTTTTCTTCGCTTGCTCGAAGTTAGGAAACAGAGTGGAGTTGAAGTGAAACTCTTTTTCAAGAGGATAACACGATGTGAAAGAATAGTGACAAGTCAAGGGAAACGGATCTCATGAATATTAGATTCGTGCTCTTCTGTAAAGAAAAATGATCGATATTTTTTTTCTGGATTTCTGTAAAAAAATAGCAAAAATAAAAATAAAAGGCCCATTGAGGAAGATTTCCAGGATTTTCCAAAAAGCATTGCTTTATACTGGGATATTTTGAATAGCAATAGAAGAAAAGAAAAACAATGGAAGTAAATGTGGATAAAAGAAAGCTTTTTATGGTTTGTTATTTCATAACTGGTATACAACTTAGTAACAAAAGAAACTTAGGTTACTTTCAGGGAATTAAGTTTTAAGAACAACATTCAATCCAAGTATCTTCATCAAAATTATAACGAGTTAAAATTATAACATACTCAGCGTAATATAAGGATGCAAGGGTTAAATAATTTATATAACACTATAATTAATTTTTTTAAAAGATGTGCCGATGCATAACAGAAATATGAAATATATTGATACTAGGAACAAATAAATGTATTCATATAAAATATGTAGAGTCATATATTCTTGGTGTGGACATACGACCAATTATAAAATGTAATAAAATATTTCAGTTTGTTCAAAATATATTTATGTATTTCTTCTTTTTTTTTAATTTTGTCCTTTACTTACTTTTATTTTAAATGGATCTCATTATCAATTTATGACTAAAGAACTTTGAGTTACTCAATATAATTTAAGAATTTGTGCTGTAATATTTTTTTAAAACTGTATTAAAATGTATAATATGCATTACGCGGGTTTTGCTTACAATTAGTTGAAAAAGAGCAGATTTATTTATTTTATTTAAAAATTCTGCCTTAAGTGAAATGTATTTTTTGAGCTTCATTAGCAGCGTAAGAATTATTCATGATACGAGTCACCAAAGATTATTCCTGAAAAAGATAAAAAAATTATTTTATAATTATTTTAATATCATTATTTCTGTGTGGATGCCTTCAAATTCAATTTAGTCTACCAATTACAAGTTTAGTGGTTTTGTTATGAGACATGAGAGCATGCAAGTCAAATAAATGAATTAGTTTACGTTCACATTGCTAATTTGGTTTTATTTTACTGAGAAATTTATAGAATAAAAAATGGCTTAACAATGGTAATATCATCTTTATTCTGAACTCTGCATAAAAATACTTTTTATCCTGCGCTAGACATTGCACCAGACATCTGTGCATTAATAATGAATAATACCGAAACATACTATTATATTACAATGTTTACTGACTTTAAGCATTGATATGTTAATTATTTACATGTTTGTAATTAACATTCATTGAATTCTTTTTATAGTCTGGTGCTTCCAAATGGCTCTTGAATATAAACTCCATTGATATTCATGAGAATGTATACAACTTGTATGATATAATGGTTTAATCACTGAAAATTAGTAAAATATTACAAATTATGAGGGAAATTTTTAATCTCCTTATGATATCAAATAATAACAACGTAAATTCCTTTAAAAATAAATAAATAAAAAGGAATACTTGTGTTTATAATATACTGTCCCTTTAATATTTTAATCATTGTTTTTTTTCAAAAAAATAACATCTTGATTTTTAACACGAAATGACCATGTAATTATTTTTTTCTAAATAATGTTAATAATTTAAAAATAATAATAATAATAAATTTAAAAAAAATAATGATTAACAATAACATATAATTAACACACTGATTAGCTTTCGTATAAAATTAGAATAAAAACAATGCATGAACAAATATATTTTCCTGTATGAAGGACGTATAAAGCAAAATGGGAGTTTTAAGAAACATCTTGTTTATCCATTAATACATAAATATGTCAAATTATTAGACAAATGCTATGTATTTATTTTTAAAAAGGTATTGCATTTTAGTTAATGGGCGTGGAAAAAATAAGACCTCATTGTTTAACTTACAAGTTTCTCAAACAAATAAGTAATTGAAATTGCCCTTCTGAAAAAAATATATGATGAAGAGAAAGTGCATAACCTATATTTTAATCATGAAGCTACCATATTCAATTTTTGAAGTGTTCTCCTTAAGAAAGACCATTACATGAAATGCTTCAGATTTCTTTTACGGTCTCCTATTTCAAGAATTTCACAAAAAAGTTTCTGTGAGATGAGAATCTGTTCAACTCATGTTTTTGTCGAAATTTAATGGTCATATTCCGGTTTTAATGTAAGAAATTCATTGTGAATTATATGCATATAAATTAGCATTGGCAAATGTCAGATGGCAAATGATCTCTATTCTATGCATAATTACTTACATGTATTTACATGTAACTTACATGTATTTGAGTTTGGTTCGCATTAGTTTTTCTATTTTAGAAGTTTTTCTTTCTTTCTTTCTTTCTTTCTTTCTTTTTTTTTGCAAACTTAACATCAAAGTGCTCAAAATCAATGTAAACAGTCATTTCGTTTAAAATGAAGTTCGAGCTTTCTAAGGCTGTTGATCAAAAACAGAAGACGAAAACGGAAGTCTGTAAAGATTTCGGTACTGATAAACTCTACTTTGTCAACAACAATTAAAAAAAAAGCAAATTACGTAAATGATCAAACAGTTTTTATTAAGTGCATATCTATGCACATATACTTACGTAAATAAAACATACTCTCATAATTTTAATTTTATTGAATATACGTTTTTTTGGAATATCCTTTAACACAAAATTCATTTAATACGAAAACATACTTCAGAACCCCTCAGTCTCCTGTTAAATTATTTTTACTGTAATTTGTGAACTTATTGACTTCGATTAGCGTATTCGTACCCACCCCCAGGGTAGTTTAAAAAATCAAACGTCTATTTTCAAAAAGCTGGGAAATTCCTACTCCTTTCTCTCGCTGGTATATTTCTCAATTCCTTTACTCTATTTGGTGGAATCCCTAGAATCTTCCACATTTAGTTTCTGATGTTCGGTTGAATAACTCTTTCTTTTTGAATTTATCCGAGTATGGATGTGTTTACTCAAATCACTATTAAATCAATTGCAATTATATTGCAGCATACAGGACATGCGAACATCAGAGATAAAGGGAAGATTAATTTTATTTTTTAAAGCATTATGGTCCCCATTCTGTTTGAAAACTTAGATTGATTGCACGAAATATGTAATTGCATGTTTCAGCTCTTGGAAAATTCAGGCTACCTTAAAATACGGCGTAAGCCGCGCACCGGTGTATACCGCGCACCTATACTTTCAAGCTCTATTTTTTATTTTTATTTCATGGTATATTCGCAGTATAACGCGAACCCCCTTCTTTACAAAGAAATCTTCAATCTTAGAGTACAATGCTCTTATGTGTTGAAGTCATTTATTCGAGGTATCACCCCAGACTTAAAAATACATTATACTTCTAGAACTATATATCTACAACTCTTTTAGTTGATAAGGCATGCCCTTTCTTTTAAATAAATAGCATTTCGATATGTGTAAAACTAATTTTTTTATGCTCATTTCTTTTTGTTAATTTTAAAGATATCGTTTTTATATTCGGTGCATAACGCTCACCCTTAAATTTTGACCTTATTTTTTGGGATAAAAGTGCGCGTTATACGCTGGATTTTACGGTAATTGGCATTCATTTAAATCCGGAATCAGTTAAATTTCCCATGAACAGAAAATGCCAGAATGTTAAAAAATATCAAAATCAATATATATCTAATATAAATATCTATATGTACAAAAAATTTGTATAATTCGGGGTAAATAAAGAAAAAAAATCAACCTTTTCAGTGAGTGAAAATACTTTTATGAAGTGTATGAGAAACAGGTACCGATTTTGACCTTATATTGTATGAACCTGTAACGTCTAGAATAAATATTTTCTTCTCAAAGAAGAATTACAGTTCTCAATGCATTTAGAACTTCATTAATGTTTTTATTATCATGTCTTCTGTATTCATTTATTAATAGAGCTATGTTATTTTACTTTTATCTCTTTAGATGACCTTGGTGTAAATTTTTCCACTTCCAATTTAAAAAAAAAAGTTTTTTTGTTTGCTTACTTGATGGCGCCTCTCCTAAATTGCGAACCACATTGCAGTTCATTCATCAAATGTCGATGGCACCGAGATCCTTAATGGTTTTCGGGGAAGCGATTTTATTTTGTTTCATTCAGATTGTTTTTAAAATTAGGCTAGATGTATATTTCCTTGGATGAAATTGGGTTAAATGGATGTTTACTGAATTCATTGAATTTGAAGTTTAGGTAGTTTAAAATTTTTTAATTCGCATGCACTTTAATGTACCTATTTTGTAACCAACACACTCTTTTCAAATGACATAACTTCTTTGTCAGGAAAAGAAAAAGTCTTTTCTTGTAAACAGCCCATATCGACCGGAAACGGTGCAGTTCATTGCAAGATTTTAAAGGTGCAGATGAGACATGAATGAAACCTATTGCATGAGTTTTAAAAATGATAGGAAATTCCTTTCTGAAACTCCTATCAAATCTGTTACTTTGCTAATACTTTACATTGTTTGGAAACCGAAAATATGCTTTAGGTATTAGGATGTAAATGACGCTGTATTTTCTTCTCTGCATAAATTCGAAGAAAAATAAATTTACTTTTATTAGTCAATATTTAAAAACTTCCCAATTAACTGGAGCGTAATAATTCTCTAATAGTATTTTTAGCTGCTTATTAAAAAGTGTGCAATTTCTAAGTAGGATTATGTTCATGTAGTTGCTTATATATTACAGAATTTCCAATAGGGGAGAACAAATAATTTGTCTTTTGTTACCCAGATATCCTCATTAACCTCGAATTTGCAAATAAAATGCTTGGCCCTGTTGAAATCGTTACATCTGGGTCCAACTGCAGGTATACAATCCATATATATGGAGTCATAATTGTCTCATAAAATATAGTGCTGCTAGAACTTGGACAATAATGCCTATAGACCTAGTGTTCCTGAAACATGATTGAATAATGAAAACAACATGGAACAGATTCTTCACATATCTAACACTCGTGCCTGACCGTGACCATTGTGATGAGAGGTCATGGTCATGAAACTGGAAGTGAAGTAGCTTCTGTAGAATCGTTAAGTTATGAGATAGTTACAATCCCATTGAGTGATTCACAAGATATCTATTGAATCTCAATCAACTCGAGTAGACTTATTATGAATGTTTCGAAAGTAAGGTATTAGTTCAGGTATGTCCCCCCAATTTGTTATTATTTTCATTTGAAAAATTTAATAAGTACATAAGTGTATTTCTAACTGGACTTTGGAGAATGGAATTAAGCAACTCTCTAATATATAAACTTACCGGTACCTTAAAAAAGGAGAGAAGTTAAATTACAGTCTTTTTAAAAATTTTAGAACTTAGTGTTCAAATTACAAAAAAAGAATATGTTTTATATAAAGTAATTTTTAACAGCAATAATGTTTTACAGAAATAGATTTATGTCCAAAGGGAAATAGATTTGGTAAGCAATATTTGGAAAAAATAGCAGTAGAAATTAGTTTTAATTTCATTTGCACCATTGTCTTTTAAAAATATCGTTTCAATTGTTGCACCATCCATTATTATCAAAATTATCATCATTATCATCATCTATTATATCCATTATTATCAAAATAAGAGATAAAAACTTCTGTCACTTTTCCCAACAAATTCAGATAACCAAATCTTCAAAACATTTCTACTTTCAGATACATCGCATCAACGTAGACTCATTTTTATTCCCTGATCCCCAAAAGAATAACCTTCAAAACAGCAACGGTAGAAATGGGAAATTGTTGGTTACCCTTCACTATGAAATTACGATATGATAGGAGAAAACATCAAAAAAAGAATAAAAATCATGAAATATAAATAAATCAAAAGACGAAGAAGTTTCTGTGTTCGTGGAAAAATGATTGTTAATTTGAGAAATGATGGATATTTATTTTGTGGCAAGACGTTGGCATAATGATCCAAGTTATTGGGTATTCACTCCTTTGATTCTTAGCAACGGAGTGTAAAGGTAATCTTTCAATGAAAACAGCCATTTCTATTGGTTGCTATGCTTATATGTTGCAAGTGTATTCTTTTAATATTGAAAGTTATGAAATATATTTTTATATTGCCTTGTGTTTAATTAATATGAATCATTTTGCCCAAAATTTTGAAGCCCATAATAATCGTATTCTTAATTTTGTTTCAGATTATAATATTATTGAGAAAAGTTTTATCAAACACTCCTAATTAATTGGAGTCTGAATATCTCTTTACAAATAAATTTCAATCATAGTGCAAATGTATTTAAGCCTAGGAGATTAGATCTGGATATTGTACTTCCAATTGGTGTACTAATAGAGGCGTATTATAGTTTTTACGAATGTTTCTAGCATTCGCTTTTACAAATTATTAATATTTCAATATAAGAATATAAAGCGAACTATAGAAGAATAATTATATAAATTTGTAGCGAAAATTGTTTTAATTTCACTTTAGCCCTAAAAGAAGAAATTATAAATTTCTAATTAAGTATGAATTAGACACAATTTAGAATTTTATAGTACTTCCCTAGATTCAATTAACATTTTATAAAATTTTCATTACAGTTAAGCTCATATAAATACTCTATGATACCAACTACTGTATTTTACGTTACAATGATAATTTTTAATTTGTAGAAGTAATATGTTTATATAAACTGCAAAATATTAGTGGTGGTCACCTTATTTTTATAGGAAAAAATTACTACAGGAAATGTTGATGCTGATGATGATGAGTTTGGTGTTTTATGGCGCAAGAGCCAGTTTTAGCTGTACTGCGCCAAACATTCATAGATCTGTGGTCTGGACGGGAAAAGAAGAAAAGGAGAAATTGGATGACAAGATGGAGGGTAGAAAATAGAGAAGGATCACTGGGGTACCTCGGGGTCGTGACACCCGTGTTTACCAAAGATAGTAAACCCCTTGGGAAAAGGAAAGATCACTAGGGTACCTCGGGATTGTGACACCCTTACCCACCTAAAGAAGGTGAACCCCTTGAATGGCAGTAAATGTTGAACACTACCCTTTTTAAAGAAAAAGTTTATTTTCTGTTAGATAAGAATGTAACTATATTTATTAAAAGTGAAATACTTTACTAAATAGAATCAAGGTAAAAGAAAATAAATTCTCTACAAAGATATCAATCAATTACAAAATTCAACTTGATACATCATTTAAAACATGCATGTATTTTTTCTATATTAACTTTTCTTGGAGTATAAATATTTCAATTAATATTTATACAAATGAAGAAAAGTAATGAGAATATAAATTATAAAGTACGCATTAATTTTTCTGATAATTAAGTATAGATTTATCTAATCATTTTTTAAAGTAATCTATCCTAGAAGTAAAAAGTTACTTAGATAATAATATGTATCATGAATGACAAAATAAATACAACATTTATTACTTGGGTAACAATGATTAATCATTTTTAGTTGCGTAAGAACAAAAAATAAAAGTAATAGTAATAATAATAATAATAACTTAGAAGACAGAAAACAGAAGAAGCATTCGATAATGATTTCACAATGTCCTTTCGCTCTCACAGGAATTCACGAAGTATTTCTTTTCAGTGTTATCAATTATGTGATTAATTGTTCAAATAGTTTTATTTTTACCATTGTTTGAGCCACTATTCGGGGAAAACCCAGCGTCATCAATCAAATGTTAAGAAAGAAAAAAAAAACTTTTTGGGGAAAAAACAATAAATATGTTCGGATTTTTTTTTTCTTTTCTCATTACTATTCACAAAAAAAAATCATGTTTTTTTTTAGTATCTATCAAATAAAACTGGATGCCTTCCGTATAATTCTTTTGCAAATAATTACTGTTGATGCATTTTGAATGTCTTGATTACACTTTAAGCTTGCTTCAATGACACAATTTGTTAAATATGAAGTTGTTTTTTTTATATTGTTTCTAACAGAATATTTCGTTTTTGCACTATAAGTATTGAAGTTGGTGTCATCTGTAATGATTGTTATTTTACGATAAATGAGAAAAATAACATATGCTATGGTAAATGAAACATATTCACTTGTTATGAGCATTATGAAATAGGAAAACTTGTAACAGATTAAAGAAAAAGTCATTTAGAATTAGTTTATTCTTTAAAATATGGTTCAATTTTTACAAAAAAATCTAATTTCTCTGAAAAAAAACAAAAAAAAAAACTCAAATGGCAGTATGGCTATATTATATGTTAATAGTTTTCAGAAAAGACAGTTTATATATTTCAATTATAAAAATTAGGTGAATTGAAGCATTTAATAACACACAAACTTGTTATGTGTCATAAACATTAAGCCGCATTCACACCAAGGCTGTCAGCGTCGAGCGATAAGCGTCTAGCCAATCAGAGACTTTATCTCAGGCGATATGAAGTCCCTGATTGGCTAGACGCTCAACGCTCGACGCTGACTTCCTTGGTGTGAATGCAGCTTTACAACCGATAAAGGGTAGCAAATATCAATTGAAATTAATTTATTATCAAATATTTTACCAGGTTATAAATTCAGTATATGAAAAAAGTTAAATTATGTTTCTTATCTTCATTTTCTAAAAGTTATTAAGCTTATGACAGACTGGTTTTTTGATGAGTTTTCGACAGTTTAACCTATTATAATGTTATATAAAATAACTTAATTTAAAAATAATTTCAAATAGGAATAGTTATGCTGTCACTTCATAAAAAGTCATTAAAAACCTTAAAATAAGCTTTGTTGTACTTTGAAGTAATTAAGGTAACCGACTACGTTCGGAACCGTGATTTTGCAAAAGCATATAAATGGATAATATTTATGATATTTAGTGTCACTTAGATTAGAAAATGTATATAAAATTGTTTTAAGAATATTATTACAGTAAAAAATTATTCAAGTACACTATTTTGACAAAAAAAGAACATAGAATGACCCATTTTCAAAATATTCTCCTTTTGTGAAAAATGCTTCTATTATAATAATATTTTGCCTTTATATAGCTGAGACTTCTCTACCGAGGCTCAACGAGAATTTTTGAAATATATAACTTAGAAGTGGGTTTATCTCTATTTTATGACAACATAGGGAAGCAATCTTAAGAAGAAAAAAACGCCGATAATTATTTCAATGGGTTGTAACTCTGAAAATAATGTGAAGTTTTCAAAAATCATAATTGCGCCTTTGTACAGAGGTCTGATCTATAGACAGGCAAAATATTATTATAATAGAAGCATTTTTCACCAAAGGAAAACATTTTGAAAAATGGTTATTTTAAATTAATTTTTAGCTGAAATATTGTATTTAAATAATTTTTTGTCAAAATGTCCTTAAAACAATTTTATACATGTATTCTAATCGAATTTTAAAAAAAGTGCATATATGGATAATTTTCATGATATTTAGTGTCACACTAAATATCATAAAAATTGTCTATTTATGCGCTTTTTTAAAATCATGTTTTCGAACGCAGTCGGATACCTTAATTCCAATAGCTCTAGGATTCCACATATTAAACATTCATCCTACACATATTGAAAATAGATAATTAGTTTTATTAAGCACATGAACTCAGTCTGAGATGAATTAAAAATAAAAATTTAGGGAACAATGGGTATAAGCAGATTATCAATATAAGTAAATGTTTAAATTGAAATTAAATCGCCAGCTGTTAAAAACCGTTTGAAACTTAGCCTCAAGATATAACCAGATTAAATTTACGTAATCGAACATATAGTAGTAAAAACATTTTTTTTCTCTTGGATCTTCACGAAGTCAATTTCTCATCTAAATTTCATCTAGGATGAGAAGTTTATCCAATATTATTAAATGCAGCTCAGCTTGTTTCTCAAATATTTGTTAAAACAACTTCTGATATCTTTTTGGGGTTTTTCTTGAGCACTGTGTTTTGAAGAGCGCTTTAGCTCTTTATTTCTGCTTAAAATACTGAAACATGTAAAAAGAGCAAGAACTATTTCAGAAGATAATGGTTTAAATTATACTAGTACATTTTATCTCGACATTTATTACTGTTTATGCAACAAGGAGTATAAACAGTTGAAAGCACGATTACAATTTTTGTAATACAATAATTATGCATACCTATTATAATTAATGCAAGTAAATTTAACCTCAAATAAATTATTTTAGAAGAAGCTTAGGCTACTACTTGACTGAAATAAAATACAAATATTATAAATAGTAAATAATATTTCGGATAAAATGTAAAAATGTACAAAAATCGCATTTCCAATACATTTCAATGTATCTCATATAAACGTGTATGAAAAAAAATATTTACAACAAACTCGCCTGGAATAACAGAAAGTAAGAGAAAAGGAGCATCGGAAATAATAATTGCAGAACCAAGGATACATAATGCAGTATCTTCTAACAAATTATATATTTTAACTGAATTATTGTTTACACCTAGATTATTTTATTCTACAAATATGGTTTTAAATTCAAATTAACGTAGTTTTGAGTTAAAAAATAAAAACGATAAGAGGGTTAGGTGTTTTTTTTTCTGCAGGGAGAATGAATGCTAAAAAAAATAAATAACCTGGACAATTTTTTCGTTCATTCTGAAAAAAAAAAATGGTTGACTTGATGAATATATCTCCTCTAGTTGCTCTTATACCAATATTCTATTTTTCTGATAAGTTTAAGTTTATCAAAATATAGGATAGAGCTGCAAAAGTTTGCAATGTTTGAAACTTAGGGGAAACGATGCGAAGTATTTATTGAAAAAAATTTAGTCATACATTTAATTAGATTTTAAACTCTGAGAAACCATGAGAATGATTGAGAATATTTATTAATGTCTGACCAAATTATTGATATATCCATCTTCTAATTACAAATAGTTGAAATCATTTTTATCTGTAATTTCTATTTGATTTGTTTCTGGACAGTTAAAAATTGACCTTGATTAATTATATTTCGACTGTACTACTTGATTAAGAATTCCCTTTACTAAATGTCCACTATGTTTTTGCCGTCAGTAAGACTTGTAATTTTTACAGAATTACACAAAAAATAAAAACAATAATAAATTATGCGTGTAAATTAAATTTAAAAATTGTATTACGTTATAAGGATTTAAACGATTTATTTATTCCATAATATGCAATATTCATAAATGTAAAGTGCAGTGTTAGTCATTGTTTAGAAGCTTCTTTTTCTTTAAAAATTCTCCATTCCTTTATAGTCTAGGACATTAAATTTACAATATTTTTAGTTAAATTTAGATATTTATGTGGAATAGATATTAGTTTTTAAACAAATATTTTAATAGTTTAACTACATGTGCACTAACTTAGAAAATGAACTTGTAATATGAGTTTAAATAACAATATTATACCAGATGTTTTAATACACTTCATACAAATATTTACTGAAATATCTGTTCATTAAATAAAATGAAGCAAATTAGTACGAAAAAAAAAGCACTTTGAAAATTATCACGATAATTAAAAAAAAGAACCAAGCGTAATTAAGTGAATACAAATACCTCTATGAATAAATGTCTTAGAAATAACTGTTTTTATACCCGCTCTCAAACTCCCAGCTCCATTATTTAGCATCAAGAAAACTTATTTTTTGTAACTAAGATTCGTGGTATTTAATGCAAAAGTAAGATATTCCCACTGCAGTACATTCCTTTTTACTCGAATTTTATACTTAGCCATATGTTGCTGTGATTAATAAATGCAGCGCTGTGAATTTTTTTCTTCCTCTTCGATTCAATGGAAAGTTATTTTAGTTACTTTCTTGACGGCGCCTATCCTTAATTGCAAACCACATTGCAACTCATTTATCAATTGTCAATGGAAAAGAAATCATTAATGGCTTCTCGTGGAATACCTTTTATTATTTACTTCTTAAGATAGCTTTAAAGGTTAGATTGAACGTGTGCTTTCTTGGAAGAAAAATGAATGGGTGATTGTACATTCTCTGGGTTAGATATCTGTTTTTGGATAAACACAAGTTGTTAGAATTGTTGGAGATTTCATTTTTTCAGTCATATTTTTTTTTTTTTTAAATTTGGTTGATTAGCACACGGAGTTAATTTAACACCATTATAAAACAAACATAAGATCATTAAAAACTGCTTAGTAGGAGGTAAACTTGATTTATAATTCTTTCATTCGATACTATTGTTGTCGTGTGTGACAAAATGCAAAGGCAGAAACGTTGATAAAGATTGGAAGGGTGCCAAAGGCATGAATCACTGACTTACAATGTCCTTAGTCTTGTCTGCGTATAATGTGTCAACTTTACAGTAAATGGGGGCCATGTATAGTCTAGTGGTTAGAGCATCGGAATCCAGACCGAAAAGCCTAGGCCCGATGCTACCAAATACCTCCCGAATACACACGGAGTACGTGCTCGTTAAATCAGTAGGTCCAAAAGTCTTGTGGGTGGTCGAAGCAGAAACCACGGGTGTAGGGGGCTGGGGAATACATTCCCCTTCCTTTCATTTCCATGTTTAAATTGTGGAGGTGGAGATAGGTGGTGTTGCCATCTATCGTGTAGAAGTCGAACCTGTCTCAGGCTCTGGCAACTTTCTTTCCTTCGGGAAGGACACGATAACAACATTACAGTAAATATTGTTGTTGTTATTAAAACCACCTGATCGGCAAAGACCAGATCGAGACCCACGAAATTCATCATGGAACTGGGCTAAGTGACGCCTGTCGTTAGCCATAGCTTTGAGCACCATACAGGTGACAACACAGTTTGCCTCGGTTTCACCCCAATTTAGAGGGAGAACACTCTGGGGGAGATTAGAGACATCCCACCTCTCTTCCTCTTCCACCCACCTCACGAGAGGACTTGCGGCTTGACGGCTATTTATAGTACCCCCTGCTGCGAATGAACTATACATTTAGAAACATCCCTGTCTTTTCTGGGATTCGAACCCGTTCCCTACGGCACAGTAGACAGTAAATGTAAATTTTTAAAAAAACACAAGCAATGGAAGGGCTGGTAAAAAGTGGTTGTGATCCAGCTTTGTGCCCAGGAAGGGCTTGCCCTCCACATAGGTTATTGATCGAACTGCCAGGATCTTCATGTCTTTGAATAATTCGATTCTTAGTCTGGTTATCTTACGGTTGTAGTTTAATTCAGGAAGTGAGATTTTTTTCCCAAGCTTTTCCTAGGGCTTTTTTTTTTCTTTTATAAGCTGCGTTGGAATCAAACGCCTTTGTAGAAAGATATGAAGGTACAATTGTTGCGGCTCTTTTAACAGTGAGTCTCCTGATGTTTGATAAAATTTTTAAGCCAATTCTAGTGTTAGAAGAAATTACCTTTTTTCTTTAAAAATTAATCCAAAATTTGAAACTATTACAACAGAGGAATTGGAAACGGAATTCCTGTAGGTTTTAAATGTGTTGCATAGCAAGTAAAATGGGTGGGGTATTTTCGGATAAAGCTGATGTCAAGTAAGGTGATATTAAAGATATCTTTATTTCTGGTATTTCTATATACACTGCTGTTTGTAAAAAAATGCAACACCGTGAAGGAATCATCAGAATCAAATGAACTTTGCAGTAAATATCAATTGTAGGATTTTACGTAAAACAGTAAAGCTTCAGAACCACCGCGCATAAATGGAGAAGTTTAACTAGTTCGACAGGACGTCCCAAAAATAGCGCCTAAACTCTGCACAGGCAGATTGCCCATTGGAAGCACGTAAAAAGTGCCCACAGAAATGCACTTGTACGACTAATAGCTTACGAGGAAGAGACGAAAAATGATTCTGTATAAATAATGTTCATGTTTGGACTCCGGGACTCCGACATATTACTGTGTCCTTGTATGTGATTGGCTGGACAGGGCATACTCCGGCAACTATATTAAACAGACTCTGGCAGCCAAGATCAATAAGTCTCACACTGTTGCATTTTTTTCGTATGGGCACACTCAAAAAATCTGTGTTTAGAGACGTAGTGTTTACACAAACAGACTAAGTTGCATATTTGTATGCTGCTTCAACTTCGGTGGACTCCACGCTTCTGTTACGTGTACACTCATCCATTCTACAGCGAGCTCAAGTTTGCCTCAATATGTTCAGTGGACATTTTGAATATCTGCCTTTATAAATACTTGTAAATACTGATGTTGATGTGTCCAATACTGTACATTTTCCTTCCACCAGCATACTTTGTTTTTCGTATTTTTCTCGTAATTTACGAATCGCGCGTGTAGGTACATGCAATTTGGGCATTTCTTATGCATTTTCCGCTAGGTATTTAGCTGTGCTAAGTTTGGCTACTATTCGTGGGACACCCTATATATAGATATTTAACAGATGACACTGATAAGACGATTAAGTAAGAAGAATCAGCGATATTTACTTGTAAATCGCTATTTATGAATTCTCTGTAATTTTACTTGCAATTGTCATTGAAGAAAATAAAATATAGTTTTATACCGTTATATATGGTTCAAAAATGTAAAATATTTGATTTTCCAGGTTCTTAGCTCGCGATCACTCGCGCGGGGTGTTCTGTACACCCCAGCAACAAGAAAAGCATCCTAAGATTCCAAGAAGAATGCGTAGAACCACGATTTTTTTCTGTAGCTGCACATTTTAGGTCATTGAACCTTCAGGACTGATGCAATCCCTCTTTCTCGAACGATTGGAGTGTAATAACCTTCAAAACTTTATCTGGGGGGCTCAAAACTCCCGCGAGAAGTTGAGCATTTGTATACAGTCTGCTCTGAATGTTTGGAAAATGATTAAAATATTATTTTTCTACTTTCTACTATCCTTATCATTAATTATAAAGTATGTTTATTACTGTTTTGTTGTGTTTTGCTTGTGGTTTATGAAAAAATATAAAATTGTGCATTTCAAGATTAAAATATTTTATGCTTAGTTTAAATTAATGTTAGTCTTATTTGCATGCAATAAATTTAATACTTTTATTTTTATAATACAAAAAACATCTTGTACTTTATAAATATGTATCATAATTGACTTTAATTTATATATATATATATATATTTAAATACAAGTGTTAAAAGTTCGAGGTGTTCTCCACACTCCGCGAGTAACCACGGTAGCAAAAAAAAAGTGTGAGTGACCCCGGGTTAGATAAAAGTTTTAAATTTTTTTCAGAAAAACACAATGGTGGATTACTTGTCTCCCGAACTCGGAAAAATATTTTACAAAATATATAAACCAGCGATACTCAATCTGAGGCCCACTGATCCTTCTTAAGTAGCCCAGTCATGACCCATTGTTCAGAGAAATTTATTTATTTAAGATAAATGTATTAAAAATTTAAGGGACAAGAAATCAAAAGTATCGACTTTGATTTGTTACCTCATTTGGCGACACTTTTTTAAAATTGTGCCAAATTGGCGAAATTGGCCAACGGTATAATACTGAAATCAGTGATATTCAACCTGTGGCCCACCGAGCCTTTTTAATTAAACCAGTAAAGGTCCTTTGCTCTGAGAAACTTATTTATTTAATAAAAATTTGGTGGTAAATTCTTTGTCAAGAAATTAGATGTATACATTTTGCTTTTTCTGTCGGTGTCGTGCGGTTGCGAATTGAAATTCTTTTTCTATTTGTAACGATTACAGTTAGTGGAGTAGCTACAATTTTATGGGTGGAATTAATATTTAACAATCTTTCATATCTTGGAAGCGAAAAATATTCAAATGAATTAGGGTTTGTCTTTTTTGTAGTGAAAAACAGACAATGATCAGTACTTGTTTGAGTTGTCGCGAAAGTTCTGTGTTTAAAGAATACCAATAAATAGGAATCATTTAATGACACTTTTCCTCCAAGACCTCTTTCAAGAGGTGTTGAATAGGTTTTATTAAATATTCTTTGAAACAGCAACAAAGTGTTTTGTCAGTGGTAATATCACATCAATAACAAAGACATCCTGAGATGTGTGTTATATTATTGGTATCTGATGCAAACATTTTGTGAAGGAGTGTTTTCTTAAATTATTTTAATTTAGTGTTAGCGAGACAAAAATAAAATATGTATAAAAATAATAATTAAAGAAAGCAAAACAGAAGTTATAATGTTTCGATCAATTTTCCGA
>BMAV01019743.1:36680-48552 GCA_019973955.1 Trichonephila inaurata madagascariensis | reverse complement strand
TAAGCTCAATTTGCGGCCCGTGTGAAATAGCTAACATATGTATGCAGCCCACGTGAAATGGTTGGTATATGTATGCGGTTCAGCAGAAAAAAAGGTAAGAACCCCTGATATAAACATTTATAAATTATCCCCTATGAAGACCGTTCAATAAACTAGAAATTTAGTTGAGTACTTTGAATGTATCTAGCTTCTCGTACAAGTGCAAGTTATGCCGAAAATACTCTGACATCCAGAAAAATCCTTCTACTTTAAGTACATATGAATATTTCAGTAATTTAATAAAAAACCCATTTTTTACAAGTGTTTCGTTCCCATATTTACTATGGCTTACTTCATTCTATATCGCATTATATTTGCTGATCAGTTTTAAAGTATACAAAGTATGCTGGTTTACTCAACATTCTATTGCCTTTATGTTTAGAACTGTATCTCATTAAATTCTTGACAGAAGTTTTTCTCATAAGTCCACATATTTATTAATGCTTATTTTTGAGCGTCTCAAGAGATTAGCCCCATTCAGTAAACTCTCACAGTTACGTTTCTGAAAACCTTCAGTGTAGTGTTGCAGAACACATTTTGTCAGACAGTTACGAAAACTAACGTGGTGTATACTAATGTACATTTTATAATACCTTTAACTTTAACATGTATTATCATACAAAACTGTATTTGGCGTTTACATTAAATTTCACTAACTCGGTTTTTTTCCCCTCTTTATCAGGTTTAAACATTGCTTTAAGGCCAGCTAACCTTCCCCTGTAATTTACCTGCAACAGTGGGCTTTAGGGAAAGAAACTGTGTGAATATGTCCTTATTAAAAAACTAAAAGCACTAATAATATTATTAAATAAAATTATAACAGGAAACATAAATTAAAACTACTATATAAAGTACATTATATAAATTACTTATATAGTGCTGTTTAAAAAAAATACTCCTTCCGAAAAAAATTGCCATTTTAATATTCCCGCCAATAGATAACCATTTTAGAATAGTATTGCATAAAAGTAAAAGTTAATAAATTAATTAGATCTATTATAAATATAGCTCTTTCTGTTCTAAATTAAACTTAAGAAGTGATACTTCCATTGAAATCAGTCATTTAAAACCTAAATTATTTCATCCAAAAACTTTTGAATGAAGAAGACGAAAAATCATGCAAATCAAGGCTAATATAAATTAAAATATATTTAAAATTATTTATCATATGGAGCCTTCTTGTGACTTTATGTACAATGGATTTCAAGTGTAGAGTTAAATTCAATGCAATAAAAATAGATGATAAGACTTATTTCGTCAGTAGAGCAACAAATTGTGTTTCCCGCCATATAAAAAGTATTATAGAAGCACCGCATTAAATTTATATAAATATATGTAACCAAAACTGAAGTGATGTTATCAGAACGTTATTATATTAAATAAATTAATAAAGAAAATGATTCTAAGTGAAGTAATGTCCTAAAATAAAAAAATAAAAGTTTCTGTCATTTACATTATTTATAGTGTAACTTTCGATGGAATGGTATGTGTTTAACTTTAATTATATATATATATATATATATATATATATATATAAAAAAAACATATACATATATGTGATGTATATATATATATAATATATATTTATATAGTATCAAATGTCGCAATTTGATTTGAATGTACCATACAGGAAGTTTTTAATAATTGGATTCAGACACTGAATGCAATATATTTGTATGTAAGTCTATTATATTATGTATAAATTGCAAATAAATAAATAAACATAGCTTGAATCTCCTTTAGACAATGAGAGTTTCCATAATGGAGCATTTGTTTCTCGATTCTGAATTTTTTTTTCATTTGTTTACCTTTTTTTGTACATCTTTATAATGTATTTAAAAATCCCATTTCAAACAAATATTTCGATGATCATATTTTTCATATATTTCTACTTTCCGATTTATTTTGTTATCAAAGTACCATCATTTTTCTTTTCCGAGTTTCCTAAGAAATAACCTTTAAAATAGAAATGACAGAAAATGAAAATTGTTGGATTCACCGTCACGCAAAGAAATTATGTGATGATCGAAAAAAAGGCAACAGAAGTAGATAAAGAATATGAAGTAAAATAAAACTTAAAGATAAACTTTTAGAATTCTTTAAAAAATGATTGCAGCTCCAGTTGTATATGTTTATTTTTAGTAAAAATAAAATAGTATAAAGAGATCAAATATATTGTGTAATTTTCTTTTTGGTCGATGATCTGGTGTTATACAGTTTTGGGTGACTTGCATCTATCATACCTGATAAAATTACAGTCGGACCTTTATATAACTTCGAAACTCGCTTAACTTCGAAAAAAAGTTCATAAAATGGAAAATTCGTTATATAGAGGTTCATTTTTAATATAAATTATGAAACACATAAAACAAATTTTAAATTCATAAACACTATATATTAAAAAAAGTAATTATTCACACATTTTTTTAAAATTAATATATGTTTATATTATGTATCTTACCCATCAAAAAAGAAAGAAAGAAAGAAAAGCAGCAAGGAAAACAAGAAAAAAGAATGTCGAAGAATTAATTCACTGTCTTTTTTCAATATTAAGAAAATAATTTTATACAAAAGTTAATGAATTTTAAGGACATTTTCTAATTTAAAGCATACAATTAATATTAAGCATACATTATTTTATAACTATAACTCGGGGACACGGGACAACTCCAAAGAGGGTGAATAGGGAAAAGCGAAAATGTTTCCAGTAAACTGGGCAATGGAGGTTACAGGTTGCACTTCTTGGATGAAACATCCAGAATTCTATTGCTCTCGGTGAGTTAGGATATATTAAAACCAGTTCAAGATTTATGACAAACATAAAATGTGTTAAAGAGAGAATATCTTGAATTTTTTTTCAAAAATACTTTAAAGAAACGGAGAACAAAAATTGAATCACAAAGGAAAAAGTTCATTATATAGAAAATGCACTTCGCTATAGAGAGGTTATTTTACGGAGAAAATCGTGAAATGTTCAAGGTTCCAGGGAAAAGTTCGCTATATAGAAAAATTCGCAATATAGAGGTTCAAATGTATCTTAATTCGAAGAAAGAACAATGAACTCTCTCTCTCTCTCTATCTATATATATATATAGGATGCCCAAAAGAAAAGTGACCAGGTTCAATAAAAAGAGTGAATAGTGATTTTATTGTAAATCAAAACAAATAACTCGACGGGTTGTCACACATGTTCCATCGCTTCGGCAGCAGGTCTACATCTTCATTCTAGAAAGGATGTCATTGATTCTTGAGAAATTCCGGTTTGGCCTCCTTCACTTCATTGTCCAAATCTGAACGTATTACGGTCTTAAGTATCCTAAGGTCCTATAAATTTAAAGGTGACAAATTTGGACTGTATGGTGGGTATTCTAACATTTACCAATGGATTTCTTAAAGTCACCTTGGTTTCGTGAGATACACTTGGGAGAACAATGTCATGGATATCCGATACCTTTTACTGCCATTCTCGAAAAATTTTCCGTCAACCGTTTTAAGACTTTCGATTTAAGCCAGCGTTTATCAAACTCTTGGGCATGCCCCCCTAGGGGGAGTGATAACTTTATGAGGGAGCATGAGTATGTTGAACAGTCGAAAAAAAAGATTATTTAATTTTTTTTTTAATTTACTGAATTTAAACAAACACACAATACATTCTGACATACATAGTAAAAAAATACACATTTACACTGGTTTCATACACTAATAAATTTATCAGTAATGCAAAATGCATTTTAAAATTAATTTAATAATATTAAATTAAAAAAAAAAGTTTAATAATTAAAAGATACCCCATGGGCTTGTCATATATAAAATTAGCACTTATATCTATAATTTGTACAGTTTATAATTTAATCCTTTAATTGCCGATTAAAGGTACGCGAGTCGCTCCCCAATGCCACCGTTTTCTACGTAGGCCCGTTTATGTGATGTATGGGGGAAGGGAGAGAAAAGAAACACATAAAACAAAATCCGTCACAAAAACTGCCGAGGTCCTTTTATTACATCCCAAAGCCTTCGGAATAATTTTATGGATAGCAATGCACATAAAGTATCGTAGTTCGGGAAGACGTACATATACGTCCGGGTTACTTAACGCTTTAGCTGAGCTAAACGCTTATGTACGCTGGTGGCACTTTAGAGGTTTAAGTTGTATTGTAGCTGTAGCGTCAATGTATAGTATTGTTAAATCCAATACATTAATATTGTATGGAAAGGGAGCGCTATGAAAATTTTGATAGAATATCGGGTCGCCTACATTGAAAGTTTGAGAAGCACTGACTTAAACAGTGCTCATCATAGACTGCCACTATGCTCGAAAGATGTCCACGTTGAACTTTCCTACTGCAAAAGGAAGCCTTACTACATCACGTTGTTCTGATCTGGAAGTATCGTTATATGACACGACTGTACTTTCGACTAATTTCTTCTACTCACAAACTGATTTCACTCCATTGTATCCGACTACATTTGGAACCGTGATTTTGAAAAAGCATGTAAATGGATAATATTTATGATATTTAGTGTCACTTAGATTAGAATACATGTATACAATTGTTTTAAGGACTTTATGACAAAAATAAATTATTTAAATACCATATTTTGGTAAAAAATGAACTTAGAATAACCTTTTTTTCAAATGTTCTCCTTTTCTAAAAAATGCTTTTACTGTATTAATATTTTGCCTGTCTATAGCTCGGACCTCTGTACAGAGGCTGAACTAGAATTTTTGAAATGCATAACTCGGAAGTCGGTTTATCCATGTTTTACAACAACAGAGGGGAGAAATTTTAAGAAAATACGCCGATAATTATTTCAAATGATTGTAACTCTGAAAATAATCTGAATTTTTCAAAAATCATAGTTGAGCTTCTATACAGAGGTCTTAGCTATATACAGGCAAAATATTAATACAATAGAAGCATTTTTTACAAAAAAACAACATTTGAAAAAAAGGTTATTCTAAATTAATTTTTTTTGCTAAAATATTGTATTTATAATTTTTTTTGTCATAATGTTCTTTAAATAATTTAAATACCATGGAAATTATTCATTTATGCGCTTTTTTAAAATCATGGTTCCGAACGTCGTCGGATACCTTAAACATTGAATACGGTGTACACTTTCTACCATTCTTCGTATCCTTGTTTGGTCACTTTTAGGGTTTCTATCCCGGGTTCCCGGGAAATCTCATGATTTCTGTACTTTTTCTATTCCCGGGAATCGCAAGGGGCTTCGAAATGTAGTAAATGTATTCAGAAAATCACCTTTTAAGACTGTCATTTTACACAAAAATGTTAACTAAGAGTTTGGCTGGGAAAATATGGTTTGTTTGGATAACAAAACACGCTAGAATAGTTTGTTGCCAATGCTTGAAAGATTTTTAGAAATAGAGTCAGCAATTTTAAAAACAATAATTGACATCAAAGAAGAAAAAATTAGTGCCAATGTAGAGTTTGAAACTGGACTTCAATTGTAGAAGACTTAAACACAGTAAAAATTGGCTTAGAAAAATTATGCAGTCGAGATGCAACTTTGCTAACTGCAGAAGGTGTATTTCCTTTCTTTATTGGAGAAGTAAACGATCAAACTTTAGAATTTGCGAAAAATAAGAAAAATCCTCTAATCCAAAGAATTAAGAAGAGACGCAACGTTAATTTAATATGATTAACGCAATGCCTGAATTTTAGGAGAAAATATGAAGCAGGCGCAGTTACTGTCATTTCGTGTTTGCATAGTAGGAATTGTTTGGTTATACACGCGCAAATGATAGGGACAAGGTTTCTCTGCGAAGAGGAATCAGTATCTAACTCTTTGCACTCAGAAGAAAAGACCATGGAGATTTTAAAAGAAAAACCTCTGAAATTGGGAAAATGATTAGAGATAGTAAAATTTACTCTGAAACAAAAGTTTTATATTGTTCAACCAAAAAAAAGTAATTGTTTCAACAAAATAATGACACTAGATATGTATTTATTCGACTCCACTGAATGTGTCCATCAACAAACATTAAAAAAGTATATCTAAGGCCATAGAAACAATTCCTCTAATGTCAGTTGAAGCCGAGAGAGCATTTTCTGCAGCCTGATTGTTCATCACAAAGATTAGAAAGTAGGCTGAGTGGTGAAAGTATAAATTGTTAATGTATTCCTTCTGAAGTACTATTTTAAAATGAATAATCAACTTAATATTTATTTTTTTGTATTTTTAGGTCATTATATAAATAAATATTAATTTTGGAATTTATATGTAACCTTTTCTATATAATTATTATTGATTTTATTTAAAAATAACTTGTTTTTAATTTTTTTGAAAATTTGATGTGTTTCTGGGAATTTTCCGGGAACGATGATACGTACCCGGGATTTACCAGACATTCCCTAGGATGAAAACCCCCGGGAAATCAGAAACTTTACTGGTTATACTACAGCTGTGTACGCATTATAATACAATCGCATGTGTCCACTTTTCATTAGGGCAACCTTTATATATATATATATATATATATATATATATATATATATATATGTTAGACATTAAAAAAAATTGAAATATTTTTTTTTGGATCTGAATTTTTAGTTTCCTTGTGTTGCCTTTCCAATCCTGTTCCATGATCTCAATGAAAGTAAACAAACCGATTAGAACCCAAACTTTTCGCAAGTTTTGTGATTTGTGGTTGGCAGCAACTGCAGTGCAAATCGCTAGCGACTATTTAAACTCGGCTCATTTTAGTTTTTTTTAGGGAGAAAGAGAAAGAACGGAAATACAAGAAGTGTGTTTTAGCTTTTCAATAGAGAGCGGATGGTTGGCAATGCAACTGTATGTTGCATCACCATATTACGATGATAAATTCGCTTCAAATATTAGACTGTAAGAAGATGGTTCGAATCGGATGTCTGGTAAAGTTGATTTTTTAACTAATATTTTATTAGTCAACTTATTGCTTTTGATCGCTCCTGACGAGCACATTGAATTTATCTTTGATTATTAATAAAAGTCATTTTTAAGAAACATCTTTCATCTTTATGCCTCCTCGACAAAAAACTTTTCACTGCTTGCTCTGCGATCGCTTGGGTTAGCTTACCAGAATGAGTAAATATATATATATATATATATCACTACATTTTTATTGAATTAATTATACCTGGTGCACAGAAACTAATATTATACTTCCATTATTTGTGTTAACCCGCGGTCACTCGCGCCTGTTTTTGCTACCGTCGTCACTCGCGGGGTGTAGAGAACACCCCTAAATTTTCACCCGTGTATTTAATTATGAAAATAAAATTAAGTCATTATGATACACATTTATAAAGTACAAGATGTTTTTCATATTACACAAATAAAATTATTAAATTTATTGCTTACAAATGAGACTAACATTAATTTAAACTAAAAATACAAAATTTTCATTTTAAAACAAATAGTTTTATATTTTTTCATAAACCAGTATATATATATAAAACGTATATACCAGTAATAAATATACTTTATAGTTAATGAGATAATGATAGTAGAAAGAAGAAAAATAATATTTTAATCATTTTCCAAACATTCAGAGCAGACTGTATACATATGCTCAACTTCTCGCGGGAGTTCTCAGCTCCCCAGATAAACTTTCGAAGGTCATTACATTCCAATCGTTTTAGAAAGAAGGTTTGCATCAGGCTTGCAGGTTCAATGACCTAAAATTGAAGAAGAAATTGTGGTTTTGCGCATTGTTTTTAGAATCCTGGGAGGATTTTCTTGTTGCTGGGGTGTACAAAACACCCCGCGCGAGTGATCGCGGGTTAACTAAAACGTTTGTTTCATAGTCTATATTAATATTATATGAAAATAATACGTAAATATTTGAAGTATATTAAACTGTAAAACTGGGCAGTGCATAAGTTGACCACTAACTTATTTTAATATTTGATCCAGCTCAGTATAAATGCTGTACCAAGCGATTCAGACTAAATTTCTCTCCCTCTTTTTTTACTATAAAATTTAGCGATTCAGCGCATATATATCCAGAATTTTAAGGTTAGTATTCTGTATTGAATAAGCAATCTGCCCTTTTTGAAAAAAACAATCTAATGTTACAAATGGAAATACACGAGCACAATAAGATATTTTAATGAAAGAAAAATAGTTGAATCTTCAAAAAATTGTGGATTCTATTACATATTACCAAAGTAAATGATTATTTTTAAGAACAATGTTATATATCGCTCTAAAAATTACTCGGATTTTATATAAAATTCACAGAAACGTTGTGTTGAACATATATTTTACGTGTATTTTCTGATCACGTAAGCAAAACATCATGCACTTATATAACCATAAGTAAAATCATTTGGCGTAAAATCCGGCGTATAACCGCACTTTTAACAACAAACATGAGATTGAAGTTTACGGGTTCCCATTATACACCGGATATAAAAATTATAACTTTAAAACTAAGGGCAAGATGAATGCATAAAAAATAAGACTTTTGCATAAATCGAAATACTGTTGATTTAAAAGAAATGATATACTTAATGAACTCAAAATGTCCTAATTCTAGAAGTATACATTTTTGTTTTCAAATTCTTAGGATAATATCTAGAATGCATTTCAAAATAAGAGGACTTTACACATACATTTCAGGTTTCTTTGTAAGAAAGGGAGTGCGCGTTATAAGACAAATATATCTAAAAGTTTTAAAAAATGAGCTTGAAAGTATGAGTGCGCGTTACGCGGTGAATTTTATGGTAATTTAAAAACACATTAAACTAATTAATAAGATTAAATAATACGTATTTTGATTTATAAAAATTCCTCGTTTTATTGAAAGTTGTATTAAAATAGGGCTGAATATTTCAAAATCTGTCACATGCGGTCTAAATGAAAGAGGATATGAAAATGAGAGATTCACTAAATCAGTGTTTCTCAAACTGTGGGGCGTGCCTCCCTAGGCGTGGGGGCGTGATAACTCTACAAGGGGGCGCGAGCATATTGAAAAGTCAAAATTAAAAGATTATTTAAAAAATTAATTAATTTATTGAAAGTAAACAAACAAAATGCATTTTTACATAATACAAAATAAAATAAACATTTACACTGATGTAATGTACTTATAAATGTATCAGTACCGCACAATGTATTTTATAATTAATTTAACAATACTAAGTTAAGAACAAGTTTAATAATTACCTGTGACCACATGGGCTTGTCATATATAAAATGTTATACAAAAATTAACTCCTATCTCGATCATTTGTACCATTTATAATTAATGTCTTAACTTCCGATTAAGAGTTACGCGATTCGCTCCCCAATGCCTCCGTTTTCCACTTAGGTGCGTGTATGTCATGCATTGGGGGAGGAAGAAAAGGAATCCATGGACACATCCTCTTAAATAAGTAAATCTTTCGCAAACATGTCACGGTCCTTTTATTAAATTCCAAAGTCTAAAGAATAATTTTATGGATAGCAGTGCACAGAAAAGATTGTACTTCGGAAAGACGTATATATACGTCCGGGGCAATTAACGCTTTGGTTGAGTGAGACGCTTATATACGCTGGTGGCACTCAAAAGTTTAAAGTATTATTGTAGCTGTAGCGTGTCAAAGTACAGTGCTATAGAATTCAATAGATTGTTATTGTATGGAGGGGGGCGCGATGAAAATTGTGATTGAATATTGGGTCACAAGTATCGAAAGTTTGAGAAGCACTGCACTAAATAAAAACACACTAAAACAAATAACGTTGTATAAACTGCCTCACATATTGCTACTGAAACATTCCCAAGTACTTCTATTACATAGTAAAAACCTTTCGAACTTACAGTCCAACCATTCTAAAAAGATGCTATATACTTTTAAGAGTAAACATGTCATGAAATACTCATATTATAATCGATATATTTTCTCTACTTCTTTTTACGATTCGTAATATTTAACATATTATTATGACTAATAGAAGTCTTAATGGAATGTGAAAATATATAAAATTTAATTTAATCAAATGAAAAACAAAGGTTCTATTGTATAAAAGTATTTTAAGATCAGTATTAACTTATACATGTGAAACTTGGTCCATGTTTCGAACAGATAAGAACATGATAAGTATCTACGCGAAAGGAAGATTTTAAGATTTATTTTTGAATGAATTAAGTAAAATGGCATTTGGCGAAGAAGATCAAATTTCGAGCTATATCATTCATATAAAGAATCTGACATCGTTAACTTCATCAAAATACAATGCATTAAATCGGCATGCCACGTTGTCAGAATGGATGAAAAACGCACCAATAAAAAGGCCTTCAATGCCCAATTGCTACAAGGAGAAACGACAGGACAAACCTAAGGTGGAATGATGGCCTAGAAAAATATTTACCAGTTTTGAGAATTGGAAATTGGAGAACACTGGCAGGAAGAAAGCTGGCCTGGAAAAGGCTTCTTGATAATTCCAATGCCTACCCTGGGCTACCGAGTTACTGATGAAGGAATGAAGGAATATTTAACCTATTTCACTTTACATAACGCTCGTTTCTTAATTTATAATTAACCAGTTGTTTTTTAATAACTTATATACTGCACAAAACTTAGAGGAAATATTCAAATATATTACGAGAAAAATTGTGAAATAAATGCACATATGTATTGATTTATGCTATGATTTTAAAAATTGTGTGTAACAGTATAATAACTGTAAAATATTTAATTAGATTCCAAAAGGAAATATTGCAAAACTTTTTTTATAATAGCAGTTATAATGAAATAATATAACATGGAAACGTAAGATATAAGTACATAATAAAAATAAAAGCATTAGTAGGAAACTGGTTTCAGTAATCGATATGTGATAGTTTATAAATCAATACATTGTTATTTCTTTCATTAATTTAAGATTTATAAAAAAATGTTTTACGAAAAAAAGGTGTTCTTGAAGTACAATTTTATTATAAAGTTACAAATCCTTTCATTGCAAGAAATATTTGCATTTCAATAATCACTTGCAAGAAGACATTTTTTTTTTTAAAAAAAAGATTACTACAGTTCAAAAAGTTATGTCATTTAACGAATAACAAAAGTTAAGGCAAGGAGCCAAAATAAAGTTATCGAAGATTTAATACAGATAACTTTCATATATTTCTATGCTTATCTTTTTAAATAAATGCAATAATGACTTTTAAAGAAAAATTTGGTGAGCATTTGGCATAAATTATTCATTCAAGAATAATTCTGAAATGTTTAAGAACAAAAAGTGAAGAAACTAAAAGATGAAGAAACATTTCTGGAGAAAAAATAGAATTTGAAATTTCCGGAAACTTCAAAATGAAAGCGAAATGTATTTGCTTCAGCGCATTAATCAGTAATTCATTTTTCAGAAAGTTTAACTTTCAAAAGAAACTGCTGTCTCTAAAGAATTTAATAATGGTTCTTAATTTTTAACCACACAAAGTCAATTATCTTAAACATTATATTTAAATTTATATGAAAGCTTTTCGAATTGAAATTACCAGGCGTGTGCGTGAGTGAATAACCATCGACTTTTACAAAAAGAAAACTTTGAAAACGAATATTTTTTTTTTTATATTCCTTTTGTTTTTTATTATTATTTAAACAGTAAATATTACTTTAGGTCAATAAAATGTAAAGAATATTTTATGGAGTACATTAATAGAAACCTTTGCCGAAACATTAGTTAACATAAATTACAATGTTCAACAGCTAATTCTTTGCAAAATAGTGAAATTAAAAAATATAGAAATTGGAAAATTATAAAAAATTATCTCACCTATAGTGATAAAAGGTTTTCTTCAATGTTGTATATGATTACATAGGAAAGATATCATATATTTTAATTT
>BMAV01019743.1:11265-36670 GCA_019973955.1 Trichonephila inaurata madagascariensis | reverse complement strand
CAATGTTGTATATGATTACATAGGAAAGATATCATATATTTTAATTTCGTAGACGTTAACCAGGTTTTGATCAAGTTTTGTTATATTGTACGCCACTGTTTTTAAAGCGCACTTTGTAAAACCTGAAGGGACTAGGGCTGAATTTGACCGGCCGAATTTCGATGCCCAAATATACACATGTACTTTGTCGTATTGAAGTCAGATAGATAAAGTCATTAATCCATCCGAATGATATCTCTGTTTACAAATTTTCTTACAGCCTATATACTTGGTGTGACCAAATATCCTCATCTATTAACGAACACTATAGGATAACTACACCCCTAAAGAGTTTAATTTGGGGTCCCAATACATCTCCTTAATTTCTTCAATCGCTTACAAAGCTTCTTGAAGGATATGCAGTTGAATCTTGTGTCATGATCCGCCCCCCCCCATATTAGTAAACTATGGTCGAGGAAACGGAATATTCCACGGATTAAAAAGACAAATTATGTGTTCCTTCCTATGCTAGAATCAGTCTTCAGACAAAATCTGGACTCATCAATACTCAGACCCTGTATATTTAGCTCCATTGAAAATGTCAGTGGTACAAACTCAGATCGGGTCCTTTGTTAGCCGCAGTATGTGAGCAATAAATGTGATTCGTTTTTTTCACTCACTGTTTAACTACATAAATCGTTTCGCACCGGGTGCGTAACATTCGCTTCATTCTCAAACACTCTTATTGAATTGGCATGCCGTTCAATCCTGTAAAACCAGAACGAAACACAATTCATCAGTTCTAGTGACATTTGGGGATGATGGGTATGTGACACACTGGTCTCTGCAATGTTCTCCGCTGATTTATATATTGTCGCAAATAGGTGAAGGCTTCGTGCGTTTGTAGAAGAGTAACTTAAGCTATCGTGGCAGCCTGAAGGATGTAAACCAAACTTCTTATTGTCACTTGGCAGTTTCTCCGACCACGACAGAAAACTGTCTTTGGATGAAGTAATTGTTTTTGGCTTCCTTTGACCACGTTATCCATTTTTTTATCTAGTGCATAAAAAGTAACTACAAACACTTCATACCACAATTAGACAGATATTCCAAACTTTCTCTACCTTTATGAGTGTTTGACCTCCCAAAATACTACCAATTATTTGTCCCTTTCATGAATATTGGTCAATATAGTGTCTATTATACTGCCTCCCTTATAATATATAAATATATATATATATATATATATATATATAGTCTAATTCTCTACAAACAAGAGATAAACATCCATCAATCACATTCGAAAAACAAATAGACACTGTGGCGCACACGAGTGGGGGTTCCTGGGGGTCCTCCCCCCAAAGCCCTTGATTTTTTTCCGATTGGTTATAATTCTAAGTATATAGTACGTAAAATTTAATTCAGTATTTGTTATTAATGATTAATTTTATTAATTAATGATAATTATTTATTCAATAAATAGTTTTTACTGTGTTTTGTTCCCGAAAATAGAAAAAATCAAAAGGAGCATGATATAAGAATGGTGAACTTTCGACCCCGGATCCCCCCTTGAAAAATTCCTGTGTGCGCTACTGCATAGACATATATATATATATATATATATATACTTCTGACTGATACTAATATACATTAAGATTTCATAATTGTTATGTTTAAAAATTAATTTTACAACACAAGTTAATGTTACCGTACCGATGTCCTTTTAACTTTATATAAAGCTTAGTATAACAATTAAATACTTTGAATTACATATTAGTAAAAAGAGTTACTATGGATCTTCCACAGGCATTCAGAGGATAGTATTAAAACTCAAATTAGTTTAATGTTCAACACATTCATTCACATTATGTATCTAATCTATATTTAGAGCTTAACTAAATATTTATTTTGGATAAACAAATTCCAATAACTATATATAGCACTAAAAGCAAAAGCGAAGGGTTATGTTTAAATATCACTAATATTGCATGAAATATCAATGACAAAAGGATTTTGTGATTAATATGTATCATACATGCTTGCGATGTGCATACATTATCACGCGCATACAAATACTGCCCCGATACTACACAAGCACGCAATGTTTAAGTTGAATAGAAAATGCATTTTCTCCATGCAAGCGTTTTAATCTCTAGGAGACGAGTTCAACCACTGTAGAATGGAATTTAATTTATTTATTTGAAGGTTGAATGATTAGCATTAACTCTCTTCGTAACTTATATATCTACTAATAATGTAGAATGTTTAATTCAGTAAATGTTTTTAAATAAGTAATCTCATGCATATATTTATATAATATGTATGGTGCCCGACGCTATTTCCAAGCCACACAACTAACTCTGCTCCTCATGCCTACAAACACGCTTTGAGTGTTCTGGGATCCTGTCAGTCGTTAGACACTAGACGAATCCAGGAGAAGAACGCCGCATTGAAAAGACAAGAAGCCAAGACGATGACACCTCGTTATTGTTAAGAAGTTGACGGCCATTAAAGACGGAAAACATTTAATGACGAAATTAACTCTGAGCCGTATTGTAAATAGATGTAAATAGTTTCGATTTATTAAAATATAATGAATAATAAACAAAGTGTGATCTCTGACCAGCACCCTATATATATATATATATATATATAATTATTTCCGTTGAATCAGGATATAGTGTTTGACGAATCAATTAATTCCATTGTTTCAGTCGTTAAATGGATTGATAAGGAAACTTGTTGGAATTTTTTAAAAATAATATTTTATTAGCGATCACAAACATAAAGATATGACGCGAACAACAAAAATGCTCACACGCAAATCAAAGAACAAAACATTGTCATCTTGCTCTAAAGATAAAAACCCATCATATGATTTCTGGTAAAAGTTTTTATGGGGGTTCCAAAGACTTGGAAGATCTAAGAATGAACTGAGAGCTTTGGGCCCTTTTCATATTGTATGTATCAGGAATTTCTCTGAAGGATTACTTTATTTCCCTATGCTTATACCAGCGATATAAGACATTGCTGCTAAAGAGACTCTAAATCTGTGGACCCTTTTGCAAATTAATTGTAATAGAATAGAGTATATTTTTTCAGAATTTTCTTACTGTGAAATAATTTATCCCAGAGCTGTGTGAAGACGTTACCAAGCTTTAGTTTTGGGGAGATTAAGTTGTGTTTATTTCCAGTTAGAAATAGAAATTAATTACCGCATGAAGCTTCCGAGGGCTGAAGGTCATCATCAGTTCAAATATAGCAGGAGTAAATTATATATATATGAAATAGAAAAACTTATAGTGGTGCATACAATGTCGTATCGAGTGGTTGATTTTAACGTGGCGAACTAAAGGTAGGGCGTGACCGGTGGTGACTGATTGATACTGTATTACGAAAGGACAATCCTGTAGTTTGTTAAACCCAATTATTGGACTTCTTGAAACATATAGGCACCTTACAAACAATAAAGATTGGACGGTACGACACAGACAGAGAATACACAAACACACAAAGAACGGCAGCCGGCTGGTTATATGTTTACAGCAAAGAGCAGAGAACAGAAGAGCAAGAAAACGAGTGATTTTCAGATCACGGTATTTATAGCCAACGGGATGTCACGTGGTTTTAGGAGGAAGATGGAGATAGTTTCAAAAGTCCCCGATAGGCGGTTAACCGATTACACGGTTGTCCTGATGTTTGTTAAATAATTCAAGAACTATTACCGATTAAATTATTGGAATTATTATATATATATATATATATGTATGTATGTATGTAGAGATAATTAAATTAGATTAAAAATTAAATTCCCTATCTAGCACTTAACTCATATTTTTCATTTCATCTCCAAGTATCAAACTAATCACCCATTTATTTCTTCCGAACATATGGACTAGCCAATAAACATGTCTAATTCCAGATCGTTATATTTAATAGCCCTGTATGTCAGCATTAACTTTCAAGTACAATCATAAAATCTGCGATACTTACCCCATAGGTCTTTTAAGTACTAACCCACTTAAAACACACCGTGGAGTGTTCTTTCCTCCCTGCTCTAAGTGTGTCAGAAGAGATGTACTAATTCTAGAATAAAGACCTTTTTTAAACCTAAGTCTGATTCCGGCTCAAAACATGTCATATATATATATATATATATATATATATATATATATATATATATATATATATATATATATATATATAAAGTAAAATAAAATAAAAGTGAAGAAGTACTAGGACCTACAGTGCTAAGGCATGAAGAAATTGGAATTCACCCGACACAACAAATGTAGATACAAAAAAATCTTTGGACTAAACTGGAGACCTATTTTGATTTCTAAAATTGTCGCTGAATATGCATATATATATGCATGTATGCTTGTGCGTAAGAAGTGGTTTTCAAACTTCTGTAATTAAACTAGTTTATTCTTTCATATTTAAATGCCCGTAGCAAATATTCAATTTTAAATTGTGTGTCAGCTTTACGTAATAAACCTTGACCCTATATCATGTTTTAATACCTAAGCTAATATATCTTGTCAAATGGGTAGATGGCTAATATATTATGCATCTTTAAAGCCTATAGCCAATGCATTAAATTAGATTAAAATTTGACTTGGAATACCGATTCATCCTCATAAACTAAGCCTGATATCACTTAACATTAAAACACTAGATGCCATTCTGAACAATTTAATTAGATACATTTTAAGGTCTAAAACGCAGGCGACAATCTATCCAAGTATTATGTTAAATGTAAGAGATTCCAGAAGTCTCTACCGGTGCATAATTAAACTAGATTATTGTCAAGCTGTCCTAGTGCGTGCGAAAATGCTTCTGCATTAAATATTCCCACCTTTGCATGGACGTTCACAGCTATGTTGGTTTAAGCATTCAGAGTATAAAGTTCAAGTCAACAATGTTCCCATAATCAACTATTTCTCTCGGTATCTCTGTGGGAATTGTTACACAGATATTAAAGTGAGACAGTCTGTGGATAGTATTAGATCTGTTGAGACAAGTGTATTTCAAACGCTGTGCTGTGATGAACAGTTAACGCTTATTAGAAAGATTTGTAATCTGGCACTAGTTCTTTTTATAGTCAGCTTGGAAATATTGAAAATGCTTAGTAACTAAATTGCACTATAATACAAAACTTCAAAAAATATTTAAGGTATACGACTAAGTTCGGAACCGTGATTTTAAAAAAGCGCATAAATGGATACTTTTCACGATATTTAGTTTCACTTAGATTAGAATACATGCATAAAATTGTTTTAAGGACATTATGACATAAAAGATTATTTAAATACAATATTTCGGCAAAAAATTAACTTGGAATATCCTTTTTTCAAAACGTTCTCCTTTTATAAAACATGCTTCTTTAATAAAAATATTTTGCTTAGATAAAGTAAAGACTTCTACAAAGAGTGTGAACTAGGATGTTTGAAAAATTCACATTATTTTCAGAGTTACAACCAATTGAAATAATTATCGGCGTTGTTTTCTTAAAATTTCTCCCTTCTGTTGTCGTAAAATATGGATAAATCCGCTTCTAAGTCATATGTTTCAAAAATTCTAGTTCAGCCTCCGTACAGAGGTCTGAGCTATATATAGGCAAAATATTATTATAGTAGAAGCATTTTTCATAAAAGGAGAATGTTTGAAAATGGGTCATTCTATGTTCATTTTTTGTCAAAATATTGTACTTAAATAATTTTTTATTCTAATAAGATTCTTAAAACAATTTTTTATACATTTTCTAATCTAAGTGACACTCAATATCATAAATATTATCCATTTATACGCTTTTGAAAAATCACGGTTCTGAACGTAGTGGATACCTTAAATTAAAAACGATTATCAATGTATACAACAAAAAGAATAATTTAATAAGATGATAGTTTTGCTTAAACATTTTTTACGCAACATACGGATCTCAGGAAATTCAGTAGGAAAAACAATTGTAATTAAACAACTTGATTCTGAATTTTCTATGGGAAAATGAACAATGTTCAGTTTCTTTACTAATGCTAACTTTATTTGGACATCTTCTTTAATTTATCTTTATATAAACATATTTCAGTATATAGCGAAGAGAAATAAAAGTCACCACTAGTGACTTTTGGATGTTAATTAATGTACCGTAAAATCCGATGTACAACGCGCACTTTTTTTTTCACACACTTTTTGATCAAAACTTTCAGGTACGCGTTATACGCTGGGTATGAAAATGAGAGCTTTAAAAGTAAAAAGAAAAAAGATGAACATAGACAAAAATTAGACTTCTAAATATATCAAAATACTGTTTCTTTAAAAGAAATGACATATCTTGTGAACTTAAAGGGTTATAGTTCTAAAAGTATATGTTATTTTTTTCTAGAACATGGAATAATACTTTGAATAATTGAGTTAAAGTATAAGAGCATTGCGAACGCCCATTTCATGTTTTTTCGTAAATCATTAGGTGCTCGTTAACGGCGAGTATATCTAAAAATTAAAAAATGCAACTTAAAAGTATAGGTGCTCGTTATACGCAGAATTTTACAGGTAATAACTTTTGCAGTTTTGCCTATCTTTTCTTTATGAAATACTTTTCAAGAGTACGACGTAGTTAAGTTTACAATACAATATATATTCTAATTCTGAATCCTAGTTAATTGTTTTAACGTGGTCTGAGATTCTTATATCATTTCGTTAAAATTAAATTGAATGTATACATTCGTACAGTTCTCGAAATTAACACGCAACTGTGTAAAACTAACCAAATATTCGAAGTTTATAAAATGAACATGTATAGCTGAATTTTTCATTACGAATCGCTAAACTCAACTAAATATTAGCTTTTAAAGTATTTATATATATAAATATTGAAACATTAAATTACTTTTATAGAACAAAAATTCATATGGTTACCGATATAGTGTTTTTTTCAATTCTGTATCGTGAAAATAATTAAATTTTTTTTTTCAAAAACGAAGAATCTGCTTTTGCATTAACTAAGCGTTTAATGCAATTAATACTGATGGTAAGTTTAATGCTTGTTGAAAGTCTTTCTTACAAAATTAAGGCTTAGTTTCGGGATTAAAAACAATAATATACGTAAGCGAATTATATTTATATTCTTGAATTATTATATTTATATTTAACACTAGAATGTCCGTCGGTGTCAATATGACAACGGAGCATGTTTACTTTGTTCTCCTTTCAGTATTTTTGCAGAGAATTTAAAAACTTTCTTGACATTTATTCATTTTCCCTTAGGATTATACAGAAACGGTTTTGTGGCTCTAAATTAGTTTGGAGTGATTTTCCAACTAAATATACCTAGAACGTCCACTGGCGTCACTTTGAAACCAAGGCAATTTATCATTATAAAAAGCTGTCGTTCAACAAAATATAGTCTGTTAAGTAGATACCATTGGTAAAACAAACTTTCCAAAGTTCTATCATACATTTTTTTTTTTACCTTGAATACAGTTTTATTGAGTTCACAGTGGAAATGAATTAATTATACTAAAATTGTTGTGTCTAAGTGTTTTGTTACTCATTCACTAAATTTCATTCGAATTTTAAATTTAGTGCAGAGCAGACACTCTGAAACGACGGCTCTTAGAAATATTCTAACCTGGATGAAATTGCTAATTTGCTGCGAGAGCTTTCCGAGAGTATTAATTGGCTCAAATTTAAATTCCAATGAAGGCATACGATTGATTGAAAGTGCCAGCGAAGAATCTGTAAAAAGTGTCAATTGATAATATTCCAGTAAATCATGATATATACGTTGCTAGGTATGGTACAAAATGGAAAACGCGTACCAGTAATATTCCTTTCAGATGTGTGACTTGAAATGTTTTGCGACAAAGCAGCGGTCCAACAAGCTTTGCGAGACATAATGTCAACGTTGTTTTTTTATGACATGAAGGGTCAAAATATATTATAATTAAATACAATAATATTAAAAAGCCTTACAATTAAACCCTACTGCACAGTAGTCCTGTAATTATTTACTTAAAACCATTACTTTATATGTTTTATATCGCGGTGTCAAAATGACACCGGTGGACGTTTAAGGGTAATCGAAATCTCAGACGTTCTAGTGTTAAATACTTCTATAATTATATAAGTGCTTATAATTATGTAACAAAAATACTGTCAATTATTCATTTTTTTTTCAATCAATTTCTTAAAAAAAGTCCTTTTTGATATTTTACATTTGATTTTTTTTTTTTTTTGATATTTTTTAGCGTATGCTTAGAATGGGAAATGAACATTAAGTTATCATTTAGTATAATAACAGTTGGGAAATAATACATTTCTATTAAGGTATCCGGCTACGTTCGGAATCGTGATTTTAAAAAACCACATAAATGGATAATTTTCATGATATTTAGTGTCACTTAGATTAAAATACATGTATAAAATTGTTTTAAAGGACATTTTGACAAAAATAAATTGTTGAAATACAATATTTCGGTAAAAAATTAACTTAGAATAACCTTTTTTCAAAATGTTCTTCTTTTATGAAAAATGCTTCTATTATAATAATATTATGTCTATATAAAGCTCACACCTCTGTACAGAGGCTCAACTATGGTTTTTGAAACGGTCACATTATTTTCAGGGTTACAACCAATTGAAATAATTATCGGCGTTTTTTTCTTAAAATTTCTCCCCTCTGTTGTCGTAAAACATGCATAAACCCACTTCTAAGTTATGTATTTCAAAAATTCTAGTTGAACCTCTGTACAGAAGTCTGAGCTATATACAGCAGCGTTTCACAAACTGTGGGACTCGCCCCATAGGGGGGCGTGATAACTCTACAAGGGGGCGCAAGGATATTATAAAGTCGAAAACAAAAGATTATTTAAAAAAATTATTAATTTGCTGAACGTAAACAAGCAAAAAACATTTTAGCATAATAAAAAATAAAATACACATTTATACTAATATAATACACTTATAAATGTTTCAGTACTTCACAATGTATTTTATAAATAATTGAACAATATTAAATTAAGAGCAAGATAATAATTACCAGTGACTCCATGGGCTTGTCATATATGCAATTATATACAAAAATTAACGCTTATCTTGATAATTTGTACGGTTTATAATGAATCCCTTTTTTAACTGCCGAGATTAAAAGTTATACGGTTTACTCCCCAATGCCACTGTTTTTTTCACATAGGCGCGCGTATGAGATGTATTGAAGGAGGGGAGGGATAAAGGAGGAATAAAATCCTTCCTAGAGGAATACGTAAATCCTGCGCAAACACTGTCAAGCAAATTTTATTGCTTTACAAAGCTTTCGGAATAATTCTATGGATAGAAGTTCACAGAAAAGATCGTACTTCGGAAAGAGGTATATATACGTCTGGACCAAATAATACATTGGCTGACCAAGACTTTTATATACGTCGGTGGAACTTAAGGAGATATAGTCATATTGTAACTTTAGCATCAAAACATAGTATTACTGAATTCAATATATTATTATTGTATGGAGAAAGGGGGCGCGATGAAAATGACTGAAAATTAGGTCGCAAGAATCGAAAGTTTGAGAAGCACTGATATACAGGCAAAATATTTTTGTTATACAAGCATTTTTCACAAAAGGAGAACATTTTGAAAATGGGTCATTCTATGTTCATTTTTTTGTCAAAAAATTGTACTTAATTAATTTCTTATTGTAATACTATTCTCTTAAAACAATTTTATATACATATTCTAATCTAAGTGACACTAAATATCATAAATATTATCCATTTATACGCTTTATCAAAATCACTGTTCCGAACGTAGTCGGATACCTTAAGTGTATAAAACAAAAAATTTTTATAAATGAAATGATTTTTTTTCCTATGTATTACTCGTACAATTACTTTGGAAAAGCATTTATATATAGATGAAAGAGCAAGAAAACGACAAACTGCTCTAAACTTAATAATAAACTTGCAGTTTTCCGACTACTGACTTGATCATATCAAATTCCTTCTCTGAGTCTAGTTGCCTTTATCAATAGCATGCAGCTGTTATGTGAAATTGTCAAAGGGATTTCGATGTTAGATTTATTAAATTTCCGCTCGGAGAAATCTTTTAACTGCGGGGCTCAAATCCATCTCTAGACGTCACATTTTTTTTTATATCGCAAATAGTCGAAAAAATCAGTAAAGAGAAATTTCTTCGCTCATACAGTTTTATTCAGGAAATGTCACTTTGAGCCATGAACTTTTGCGAAGAAATTGATCTATCAGAATTTTTGATGTACTCTGACAGATCTTATGTTGGCATTTTGTAACATTGTCTTTTTCTATTTCTTTGTAAATTCTAAATTGTAATGTGTTACACCGGGTTTCTGTAATGCAAATAATAATGATATTGGTGCTATTTATTTCAACTTACGATATGCTGAAAAAAAAGTGATAAAATATAATTTTCATTTATTAATTTAAATGCAAATTTTCAATTATTTAAAGCCGGGGTGGGCATTAAGTCGATTGGTGGACAGGGAGGACATTTTTGGGTGACCGCTTGGAGATAAGCAATTAGTAGTTATGTACCGATATATTCAAAATTGGCTGACAGTAGGCAGACTAAATTGTCTGTTCAGTAAAATAACAAGAACTTACTTCAGATGAACATGTTTTATTTTTTAATGTATTTTGAATTGTTTGATAATATTTGATGTTATTATATTTATGACCACAGTTATTATGTTAGTAACGTGTATTAAAGGCGATAGTTGTTTTTTATTGTAGTTATGCTGTTTTGCGTCCCATTTTAAGTTATGCTTGCCCTGTGTGGGGTTAAGCAGCAAATACTAATATAAAAATTCTTGAAGTCTTGCAAAATTAATTTTTTAGAAATATAAATAGAGCTATAAAATACACGAGAAAATCCTCACATCTATAAAGCCCTTGATATTAAACCTTTTAAAAACTTTATTCAAACTATTGCAATTAAATTTTTTAATAATCTCCCCAATACCAATAATTTAAATTTAATAGACATTCAAAATTACCACATAAATGACAAAACTAAGAGACCCAGGAGAATACTCCTGAATTCTTATAATCCCCCTTAATATTATTGCTTCGCAATCACCGGTGGTGAAAATGCAAACTATTCATTCTAAATTTTTTACTCCATATTTTTATCTTTAATTTTTGTAATTCTTAACTTTTAAAAATTTTTCTCATCACTGCACCCACCAGGCAAGCAATCTCTTATTTCAATTTCCCCAACTTCAGGGCAGCCATTAGAGAGCTTTCTCACTTATTGCTATCAACCAATGACAATGCTTACACTACAGCTCCCAGTTGACTGTCAAAATTCTCAGGACTTTTTTCCCGCCAAAATCAGAAGTCTCCTACCCCCAGACTGTGACGTCATTCGCCTGCATTACCCTACCAGCCAATCAGATCACCTAAACTGACTCAGTGAACTTTGTTTTTCCCACTCAAGTTTTCCACTTGTCAACCGAAATTCGAGTGGTAGCGTATCCCGCTTTCACACCACAGGTTAGGGTTCTATTACTGGGCTGGGCAAGGTCAACTGAGCCATTCATCCCTACTGCAGTGGGTCGATAAATGAGTTCATAGCTTGCTCGGGGACTTAAATACTGGAGGGTTTGCTTCAGACTGACCAAAGGATCGGGACATCTGCTCATGCACCTCAGCGCCCAATGGTCACGTATAGTGGGATGGGCACAGTAGGCCCTGGACTTTATGAGCTTTTGCGCCACTGAGTTTGAGTTAATGTAATAATATACATATTAAGTATTTGAATTAAATTGTGTAATAAATATTGTATACCTCAGCGTTTCTCAAACTGTTGGGCCCACCCCCTACGGGGGCTTGATAACTCTACAAGGGGGCGCGAGCATATTGAAAAATCGTAAACAAAAAATTTATTTTTTAAAAAAATATTAATTTACTGAAAATAAATAATCAAAATACATTCTCACATAATAAAATATATAATGCTTATTTACACTGATGTTATAAACTTACAAATGCATCTGTACTCACAATATATTTTATAATTAATTTAACAATACTATAAAACAAGTTTAATAATTACAATTCACCCCATGGGCTTGTCACATATAAAATTATATACAAAAATTAACTCTTATTTTGATAATTTGTACGGTTTATATTAAATTCATTCACTGCTGATAAAAAGTTACTGGATTTGCTCCCCAATGCCACCGTTTCCTAAGTAAGCAAGCGTATATCATGTATTGAGGGGGTGGGGGACAAATTCTCTGAAATAAGTAAATCTTTCGCTATTACTGTCGAGATCCTTTTATTGTAATCCAAAGCCTTTGGAATAATTTTATGGATAGCAATGCACAGAAGAGACATACTTCCGAAAGACGTATATATATACGTTCGGGGCAATTAACGCTTTTGCTGACCGAGACGGTAGCCTTCCAAGGTTTAAGCCAGATTGTAGATTTAGCGTCTATGTATAGTATTATTGAATTCAATACATTGTTATTGTAAGGAAGGGAACGCGATGTAAATTATGATTGAATATTGGATCGCAATTGTGGAAAGTTTGAGAAGACCTGGTATACCTTTTTTCTAGCTCACCACACCTGCGCCACTGGGTGCACCGGAAAACTTTGAAAAAACTGAAGTAGCCCGTAGCCGTTAAAAGTTTGTCCGCCCCTGATTAAAGGAATATCATAGTTAATACAGGTATTAAATTGTTATGCAGTTCGAGACTAAAACACAAAATCAGATAAAGATACTTATATATTCTTTTTAAGCATTATTTAATTCAAAAATTAACTAATGCTTGTTATTAATAAAGTGACAAGCTTATGGTGCATTGATGATAATTATATTAACAACAGTAAATTAAAGTAGAAATATGTTAATGTAATTATAAGTAATTTTCTGACTCGAGGAAATATGTTAACATACTTAACGTATTTACTATTTTGCCGGCGAGGATAATATAATTAATATAATTCCATGCGGATGAGAAATAAATATGATGATAGGGATTCTGACAATGATATCTAGTAATTAATTTCATAACAGAAATGTACAAACAAATTTAATCTCTGTAAAATAATAATTAGTTAATTTGAAATGTATTTCCTATAAATAAGTATAAATGAAATGGAATAAAGTGGATTGTTTTTCCCATACTGTATAACAAACGTAATTTATTTGATATATAAAGGTAGTATGGATTTTTAGCAATTTATGGTATTTGGGTATTCTGAATTGTTACTATTATGTTCATTCATTAGTTTTTATCAGTTTAATTAATTAAGACTTGTTACAATATATAAATATTAATTATACCGAGTGTTTCTAAAAGAATATCGGAGTTTTAACGCTTTATATTATTTATCACATATAAGTTACAAATATAAATCCTGCATTGAATGAAAGAGAAACTAAAACAGTTTTACCTACATGTTTACTAATGTTCAATGTGAGCCCCATTCGTCACATGACACAAATCAAGTCAACAGGCTCGTTCATCACAAACATTTTTCAGTGTGTCTGAATAAATTCTTGCAACATCTACTTCCGTCCTGTTTCTTAAATCTGAAAGGTCAGCTGGTAGTTAAGGAACGCACATGCAATCCTTTATGAACCCCCACAGATAAAAGTCACATGATGTCAGATCGGGTGAACGTAGAGGCCATGCAGTACAAGCTTTAACGTAAGGCTCTTTGCAGTTGTACAGTCCTATTTAACCAATCGCGTACTGAGAAATAAAAGTGAGGCGGTGTACCATTTTTCTGTCAAATGAAGTTATTTGATTCGCTTTCTTCCAATTGAGGAAATAGCCATAGTTGTAGAGCATCAACATAGGTAGAACCAGTTACAGTTGTTTACCAGTTACAGCCTTGGACATTCCGTACTTTTCAGTTTACAAAGACAGCCAGTTGTTTCAAACTGATGATACCACCTAAGAATGTTATTATCATTCGGAGGTTGACAACCGAACTTAATACGGGACGCTCGTTGCACAGTAATAGCAGATTCTGTCTTTGCCAACCGGAGAACACCAAATACTTTATGTTTACTAGTCGTAATTTTTCTACTAGCGCGTTGATCGGCAAGAAAGAGGGGAAATAAACATACGTTGGTGCACACGCGCACACATGCCAGCAAACAAAACTGTTTCAGTTGCTGTTTCACTCGATGTAGTCATAGTAATGTGTTATGTGTAATGAATACTATAAAGCGTTAAAACTACGATATTCTTTTAGAAACACTCGGTATTATAACTATTGAGCTAGTTTTTTAATCCTTAGGTCATTAGAAATACGCGGGGATCGTTCATTTCAATCTATCCTGAAAGTTGCGGACGCGCTGCATGCGTCCATCAGAATTTTACAATATTTCCAATGTTCCAAACGCGTGTATTATTTTCTTAGTTAGCTGTTTCTTTTACAAATAAATGGTGGCACTAAGTTGGAGAATAGATATTCTTATACACAATATTTCTTGCGAACTAATATTACATTCTTAGGTGTAATATGGGTTCAATTTCAAGCTTTCAAAAACTAAAGGTAAGTACGATATCAAGGGATTCCTAAAGTGATTACTCTGATATTTTTGTTGATAAAAGTGAGGATAGTAACAATGAATCTTTTTTATACTACATACTTCAGTGAGTGCCGTCAATCAGGTATAGTAGTTAGTGACGCTAACTGCGGTGCCGAAGAGCCAAAGTTCGAATCCCGGAGAAGGCATGGGTGTTTCTAAATGTACAGTGGCATGGGGGTACTCTAAACAGCCGTTGAGCTGCATGTTCTTTCATGAGGTTGGTAGAAGAGGAAGAGAGGAAGGGGAGGATCCAGAGTATACCCAGAGTGTTCTTGTTCAAAATTGGGGGGAAGCGAGCAAAATCAAACTGTCACCTGCATGGTGCTCAAAAGCTGAGGCTAACGACAGGCGAAAAATTGTAGCCTTTAGCCGTGACGAGTTTCGCGGACCTTGATCTGATGTTACTGTTGATCACGTGGCATAAGTAATAACATAACAACTTTAGAGAGTGAATATGAGGTAGATAATTTAATTAATGTGCAAAACTAGATAAAATTGTGCTTTAGAATGTCTCGGCTAATTTCTAAGCAAAATAATTTGTATATTGTGTAAATACACAAATTCTTACTATTAGCTCACACTCTCTATATATTTATTTATTTATCTATCGTGGAGGAATTTTCAATTGTTATTAAAATACATTTTAAAGCGCTGAATTGAGCTGAAATTTTATATACATGGATATTTTGGATGACAATACAGTAATTTATTTATAATTAATAAAATATAATTGATTAAAACTAATTATTTAAAGAATTACAAATACAGCCACGTTGGCATTATTTTTGGCCACTTAGCGATCCTTTTGGTGACTTGTGTGAAAACTTAAAAAGGTTTTTTTTTTCTCATATTTTAAAGCATTCAGTTGAACTGAAATTTTGTATACACGATTGTTTGGGATGACAATACGACACTTTAATGATAATTAATAAAAATTAATTACCACTCAATGTTATGATTCTGTCCTAAGTATATGCATATTTATATTAATTAATATTATTTAATAAAATTAGGTAAAATAAAATTTTTCTCTGTTTATTTAAGTAGGAATTGACTTACGAAATTTATATTATATTACTTGTTTTTTAACATTTATTATTGATCTTGATTATTTTATCACCGTTGAATAACAAAAAAAATATTTTAAACTCACGTTTCTGCAAAAAAAAAAAAAAAAATAAAGTTTTTTTTTTTTTTTTTTTTTTTTTCCTTTTTTTTTTCCCAATACGCACTTTTTATACAAAGCGCAACTTGGAGGAAGTGTAAAAGAAATTCAATGCTATGGAAAGATCCGAAAGAAAAAATTTAAGAGGGGAATAAGGTTTAAATCACAACCACCTTACATTTTCACAATGATGTAAGGATTTATGAATAACTTTTGGTACAAAGAAGGATTTCGTGTGTTTTAAAAACAATTATATTTTCGCAGAAGTAATTCACTCAATTTTATTTTTCTTAGAAAATTGTTTATTTTATTTTGTAGGTTTATTTTACGTAGATGAACAAAATGTTTTTTGTCTAAAACAGATTAATTAAAAAAAAAGTGATATTTTAAAGCTACAATATTTTTGTACAAACAAATGTTTCATGTCAACACTTCAAATATACCAAATTTAAAACTGTAACACGCAACAAATATAATTTATAAAATATGATAATGTGTAAAAAAGTGTGACTTTCTTTTCTAACAAAGAAAAAACTCCTAATTTCATCTATCGATAGAAAAGAATCACTGCGGTGCATGTTAAAAATATTTAATAGATAAGAAAGAACTGAATATTGACAATAATATCTTGTAAAATAACATTTAGAAGCTTATTTAGATTTGTGCATAAGGGATGCGTGCAGTTAATGAGAATTATTTATGGAAACCAATGCCCAAGCGGCATTATAATGAATATATTATTTCAATAATTTTAAAAAATATATATAAACTTTTCTTATTATTAAAAAGTCTGTTTTTGAAAAATAAATAAAAATAAAAAAAAAATAAAAAAAAAAATGTTTTTGAGATACAAATTTAATTAAGCAAATTAATTAATTAATTACTTAGATAACAAATTTAATTTTAATGCATTGGTAAGAGTAATACAGACTTGTGAAAATATATTTTATTAATAAGAATTTCAGTCTTTTGTGGGTAATCAATTTCTTCTCAACTTATTTTGACTATGTTCTTGATATTCATCATAGAAAAAGTTTAATATGATAAGAACAAGACAATTCTCTGCCTCATACGTCAAGGGTGTCACAATACTGTCTCCGCACTTTTACTATCCTTCCTTGACCTGCCCGATCCCCAGATTTGTCTCCAATCGAGCATATCTGGGATCATTTGGGGCGGTGAGTTGAGCATTCTACAAGTTTGAATGAACTAGAGTCAAGGTTACAGCAAATATGGAGCGAAATGTTTCAAGGCATCATACAGAACTTGTATGGCTCAACGTCCGATCGTATCGCATCGTGCATTAGCGCTAGAGTGGGTTCAACAGGGTATTATATCCTCCGTTCTTTTGCAATTTTCTCTGAAATTAAATGATCATTTTTCTTTGATTTTCTAATCATTTACTTATATTAAAGTAGTCTTTACTTATTTAAAATTTCGTTTCATTTTGACGACTCCTTCTGGTGCGCTAATTTTTTTGTCCATGAGTGTATATATCAGAATATATTATATACGGTTTTAGTACCTAAATTATAGCCATGCATTATAAAATTACAGTCATGTGAAACAACAAATGAACTTATGCTTTCCCAATAAAAGAGCATTATCAAACAAATTAAGTTACTAATGCTGCATTTGCAGGAAAATAATATATTTATTGTAAACGGTTTTGAAGACGGCGAGAACATTTCGTTAATATTTAACCATTGTATCAGACCAACAGGAGATTAAGAGAATGGAGAAGTTCCGGGGATAATTGATTCAGTTGTTCCATTTGGGACTGCAATGGTCATCTATACCTGATTAGACTCATTTGTGATAATGACCTTTCTTCCTACAGCCCGATGTTAGTTGTCGGAATGAGTATTCTGATCGAAAATGTGAAAGAGGGGCAAAACTCTAGATCTAACATGATGTTTATAGTGTGAATAATGTAATTTTGTTTATAGGATTTTATAAAATTTTCTTTTTTAAAATGTAATGATCAATGTGGTTCAGTCTCCGTTTATATTTAATATAAAATTTGCTTAAATTTAGTGAGAATTTTTCATCGCTTTGAGAAAATAATTTCAGCAAATATATTGCGGGATTAAATTTATTATTTTATTAATTTGAGATTTACTGTATTTCTTATATTTTTCGGAAAATTAAATAATGTTGCAAATTTTGCAAATAAAAATAATGGTGATTAATAATTCAAATATGTGAACGAATAGAGTTGAGTTGAGTTGAGTTTGGTGTTTTATGGAGCAAGATCCAGTTTTGGCTATATTGTGCCAAACATTCATAGGTCTGTGGTCTGGACAGGAAAAGAAGAAAAAGAGAAATTGGATGACAAGATGGAGGTTCGAAAATAGAGAAGGGGATCACTGGGGTACCCCGGGGTCGTGACACACGTGTTTACCAAAGATAGTAAACCCCTTGGGAAAAGGAAAAGATCATTCGGGTACCTCGGGATTGTGACACACGTACCCACCTAACGAAGGTGGGCCCCCTGAGGGGATGAGCAAAATGGGATATTGAGAATATTTTTCACATTTAGTTAAAAAGAAATATATCAATATTTCTCACATTTAATTAAAGAAGTAATGATATTTTTCACTTTTAATTATAGAAATAACAATGTTTTTCACATTTAATTAAAGAAATTGCAAATATTCTTCATATTTAATTAAAGAAATTGCAAATATTCTTCATATTTAATTAAATAAATTGAAATTATTTTTCACGTTTTATTACGAAAATTGTTAATATATTACCTATTTAATTAAAAAAAAAATTGCAAAATTGTTTTGTGATAAATAGTATTAATGTTTTATTTTTGTTAGCAAATTATTTTACATTTGTTTGAAAACTTTCATATAAATGCTACTTGATTGATTTCCTTAATAAGTCCCTATATCCTACCCTATAGCCTATTGTAAACTTATAAAATTTAATAACAAATCACTATTGTTCTGAAAACAGAACATCTATTGCATTTGAATGGTGGGTCCACTGAGCAATTGTTATTAGTCTGATAAAATGGAAATTATATTGACATCATATGTATTAAAATCCTAACCTTACTAAATTAAATTTATTTATAAATTTTTTAATGACAATATATTTATACTATAAGCAAATGTTTGCTTAGCACAACCTATGGGGCTTATAATTTTGAGTCACATATTAAGGTTCCAAACAAATGTTTCACGATATTAGAGATTAATTTTACTTTCAAATAAGTTACATTTATTTGATTTGTAATGAAAAAGAGAGATTTTGCGTGTTTATGATGAGTAATAAATACTTTTAGAGATAATTCTAATATTTTTTGAACTTCTGCAATTATAAGAATCACAATATACGTTATACAACACATTCTTTATTATGTCAATATTATTGCAAACGTATACAGAGTATACAGAAGAAACTGTAAAAGAAAAAAATAGCCGATTGATTTTAGCAGATGTAATATATTTTCTAAAACCAAACGATCTGTAAGAGAATATAAATTAATCCATCAAAATATATTTTTTCATTAAATAATGAAAAACAAAAACAAACAAAAAAATTCAAAACTAAAAACAAAATAATTATAACTTACGGTAGTAACTAAATTGAGTAAAAAAAAAAATATATTTATATTACATTGGCTAAATTTAACACACATTGAAAATCTTTCTGAGCACGTAGTTATGATTAATTCTTTGAATACTAATTGAAAAATAAGTTTATACTAAAAAAATAATAAAATCTGAATAAATATAGTCACTGTTCATAAATCATTTCTACACAACAATTAAAAATGAAAATAATTACTTTTTCGTTTCGCCGGTGCAGGCGATAAAGTCGCCAAAAAAGATACACAAGGACGCCAAACGGGATAATTCACCTGGTAAGCCTTACCTCTATATTTTCCAAACAAGTCACGGTTTATTCTTATGAGTAACGCCATTTTAATAAAGCATCAAAAACAGATAAAACCCTAAAGAAGACAAACATTCATTACCATTTTTTAAAAAAAAATATATTGTGCGTTGTCGATAATAAAGACTGCTTGGTGAGATTTTTGCCAGCGAAATGGAAAAGAACCTAAAAATATTTAAGAATGAGAAACTATCGTATTGAAAAAAAATCCTTCTAAATGTTCAATTAATTTAACAAAATTAAATTTTAAAAAATTATCAACTATTTTTGTCAAATTGAACTTTTATTCCATCTTATTCTGTATGGAAGGATTTTTAGATTAAGATTGTTATTGAGAGTTAAATAAAAATTTATTGAAGTATGTCATGATGCTTTCAATTCTAGTTTATTGGCCACGTACTACACACTTCACTCTCAAAGATACATTTTATCTCATTTGGCGATCGTTTCACTTGGAGGAAGAGTCACATTTTGACAGACATTATCGCATTTCCGTCTTCCATTATCGACGAATGCTTCCGACTGTTCTTTTTCTCTCCTTGTACCCGACATCCAAGAGAGTGTCCGGGGGCTTATCGTGTTGCCGGATGAATCTTTTTGACTTTTCAAGACGCCTAGATCAGCGTCAGAGCATAATCTAATTTTAGAAAAATTCCCAGACTGACTTATCAACAAAAGAACTTGATATGTTTTGAGAGAACTAGGCGAAAAGGGAAGAAGGGGGAAATGGAACGAGTGAAATGTATGGAATGGAACTACTGGAAGGAATTTTGGTTCGAATTTATTCTACGGATATAAAATACCCGCATAACTTGTGCGTGCAAAATTATTAATAAAAATATGTGTCCAACGCATTTCGTAGTATTGAGAACAGAATATATTAAATTGTTTTGAAAATGGTTATATTTTATTAATATTCAAATATGTTTTTTTTCTCGTTATATCATTCATGGGATTTGAAAAAAATAAATTTTGTGATTCCCGATAATCCATATGTTTCGACTAGCTGTTGCCCATCTAATTCACTAAATAGTTTGCAATATTGCATGGTTATATGTATTGTCTTAAAGTTATAGATATATAAGTCATAGTATTAAGATTTCGATTGTTATCTTAAACATTCTTAACTCAGCAATTTCCACGTGGAAAAAACGCACAGAATTCCACGCACAGGGTATCTCATACCCAAGAGTGTTTAGATTCTGTTTATACCGTAAAAATTTGCATACACAGATGAAAAAGGAAGACAAGTAGGAAATATAATATATTTTTTTCACCCGTAAATTTAGTTTTTCTGTTCTTTTTATTTGGGTATTCAGTACATTGCTTATATACTCATTTAGTCTTCGTCACGAATGAGTGCAATGTTTTCACTGAATCTTCTTCTTTTTTTTTTTTTTTTTTTTTTTTGTAAAAATTTTTGAATGTTTTTCATTTATTTTTTTTTTTTTTTTTTTTTTTTTTTAATTTCGTAGAAGCATTTCTCGTGTGTTTCTAGATTCTTTGTATTCGTCTGTGTATAGAAATCAAAAACAGATAAGAAATCATCATCTGGTTGTTTAGTAGGTAGTTTCTGAGTACAGAATAATATAATTTGCGCATTTATGGTCACAACTTTCAGCAACACAAAAAATATTACCATAGGCTTACGATTACATTTTCTAGCCATTGAATAGGATGTGGTCATTTTATCAAGGACAATAATTGCTCCATCAGTTAAATTATCTGAATATATTTCAGTAGAGGAATCATATTTGCTACTATCCTCTTCATCATTCGATTCTTCTTATCATTCCCGAAAACAGACATTACTAAGAGCAAAGATACATCAGCCGAAAATACTGTGGAGCGATGCACGTTAAATCTGTTGAGAACTCAAACGTGTCATCCCGTTGGTGTGGTGTGGTAGTTAGGAGAGAGGGGTGCCAGCTCAGGTGTTGTCCTCGTCACTGGACCATGGTTCAAAATTACGAGGTCCGTCTCCCAAAGCCCTCGTATGATGAACAGTGCGACATTAATATTCACTAAATCACTCTGAAAATACTGTTGTGTATCTATTAAATACTGTTTCTATTAAATGACTTAAATATCATATTTTTTTACCATAACTACAATAATATATCATTACATAAAAAAGATTTTAAAGCGTGCTGATGCGTTTAGTACTGTAATGGCATTTCACACGCAGGGTATGACATAACCGAAGAGGGTGGAATTCAAAAACATATATGTAGAATTTGACTACAAGCTAAGACCCCTCAAAGGATATTATACCTTAAAGTTAACTACATGAGAAACTGTTAATTTTCCGAAAAAAGGTGTAGATGTAGTCTTGAAAAAAGGTGGTGGGTATGGCGAGAAGTGCAGGGTTAAGGCCCTTACCTCTTGATTTAAGAAGAAAGAGACTGAAAAAGGATATATATATATATATATATATATATATCTTTTATACTTCAGTAAAAGTTCCGCCATCCCTTCGGAGTCAAATTTTCAAAACATGTTGTAATTAAATAACTACATTACAAAGGAAACATGGTTGCCCAGTTTCGAGTCTCTCTCTCTCTCTCTTTAGGTCTAATACCTTAAAACAGGATTTCTGTGTATAAATTCCAACCTCTCTATTCTTGTTAGGGGATTTTTGCAAAATATGTTCTTAAGGGACTTCTACACAGCCAAAGAAACATGCTTACCAAATTTCCAATCTGTTACAGCTCCAGAGATATTGTAATGTGTGGATGAGTAAATGGGGTTTTTTTCTTTTACCTAGAGATAAGATTTAGCGCAGTGAATTGAAATTTCTAACTAATGAATTAACTAATTGCAATTACTGTTTTTAAATAAATAAATTAGAATTTTCTATTAATGCTCTAAAACTTTGATACATTTTATAATTAAACTCAAATTGCCAGAGTTTTATTAAATAATATCTTTTAGAAAAACTGATAAATTAAATATTTAAAACAAGCCAATAAAATCCGATTCACCGATATATCCCAGGGATTTGAATTTTCTTGCAAAAATAATACTCACTCTATATTTAAAGTATTGATAAAAAAAAGAAAAAAATATTAAAAAAACAACAATATTTTTAACCGTTATTAAAAAAAATTAAAGCTATTGCAAGAGTCATTTAATACATGTTCTTTTCACAGCAAAATGAAAGGTAGTCGTACAAATCTTACAGTACTATGTTCGTTTCAATTATAAAACTCAACGTTGCTATTAAATAAATTTCAAAAAAATCCTCTTTTGTATAAATTTTTCGAAAAGAAATTGATTAATATTTACTCTAGAAACTTGATAAATAAATTTTAAAAAAAAAGAATCAAACTTAAACTGCAGCCAATTTTTAACAGTATATTGCTTCAAAATATCCTTCTAGGATTATTTGGAACTTGATAGGGATGTTTATTTGAATCACGAATCTATACCGGCTCACAGCTACTGGAACGAAAAGAAATCCATATTTGTGACAGTCGTTAAATGATTTTTATTTCTGTCATTTAATTGTTTTCCAATTGTGAAAGTAGGGGTTGCTGCATACCTCTTTCCTGGAAAAGAACATTGTTTTTGCTGTTGATGAACTTTCAGAGCGATACTTAGAAAATGCTGTTTTTTTCCAGTCAGTACTGCACTTTGTATGTGCACTTGGTTGGTGCACTTTCCAGTATGTTTCTCTAGTGCCAGTTGGCGTTTTGAGTAGTCTCTTGTTGAGATGGTGAATCTAGATGGCGCCTGCACCATTGCCTTTTAAATCACTAGTCGTCATTTTTTGCGAATGTCTTACACTCTCTATGGAATGAATACATAATCGCCCTGTAGTGTGCTGCCATCTGGTGTTCAATTCTTGGGCCGACACTTTTTCGAGTCATTGACCTTGGTAGAAGTGTTTATTTGCCCCACCAAACTACCAATCCATAGCTACACCCTGCATGTCTTAAAAGACTGGAACGAAAAAGCATTGCTATCCGGACCAGTCATTAACCACTTTTTATTTCTGTCTTTTTTTGCCATTTTCGTAATTAGGGTTCACTGCAATCCTATTTATTACATCATTACGTCCAAAAAACAACCTGTTCTTTTGAAACCTTTGCTCCCAGAGAGCGAGAACACCCAAATCCGCACTCCAACAGAAACACACATGTTATTTGCTATTACTGACAATTTTCCATCGCTGAGAAGAGTGAAGAGTTAGACACAGAAATGCCGAGTATCTTTGCTTTTCTTCAACTCTAAGCCGTTTCCCATCGCTGTGAAGATCAAAATAAGACATTCTTTTTTCTAATCCCAAGCCCATTTACCTCTCCGTAAAAATGAAAAAGAACAGAAAGACGAGTCTCTAGTTCCTTTGTGAATCCAAACTGATTACTTTTATATTATTCATGAGCAAATGTTCTATTTTTTTTCAAATACCGTGTTTAATGTTATTTTTAAAACAGTAATCTTTCATTTAAGAACTACCCTTTCAAATAGATAAACAGTTTCTTATACTGAATTACGTAACGGTAAAGTGTAGAAAAGCGATGCCTTTTCAGACAAAGAATATAATTGGCAGTGAATATAAATGTTTTCAAAATAAACGATTATTAATTTTTTTTCTCATCTGATAGCATAAAATATGTTATTTGTATTTCAGAGGAATGACTTTTCAGACGAGAAATTCACATCTTCTTTGCAAATTTTGTAAACGATTGTCATTGAGTACATTTGTGAGGTGAGCTTCTTTTAAATAAAATATTTTTACTTAAGCATGTTTTATTATTTGCATCCTGAGGACTTCTAATATATTTACAAGTATTTTAAAATTTTAAAAAGTATAACTTGAAATCGACTGTCATCACGGATTTTTTTTCTACAATGTGTTGACGAACTCGACCCAAAAAGTCAGAGGGATGGGTGATAATAGACAGCAAAGGGACGACAAAGCACTATTGAATATGTGGACTCAAACTACTTTTAGTCGGGGAAATTCGGGATAGTAGTAGCTTTCGAAAGGGTGATTAACCAGATAAGAAGGGGAAAAGATGAAGGTATACACATATACTGCCATAACGCATCAATTGCACAGCATGCCTTGTTATCTTGAAGCAAGTCCTCCTTGAGTTGCGGCATGGAATACCAGCCACTGAGCACCAGAAAATGGAGTCCATGCACGATAGTGCTCCATCACACTTTTCGATTATGGTGCGTAACCACCTCCATGCTACATATCATTTGAGGTGTATTTGACGAGGTGGACTTGTTTATTGACCTTTATGCTCCACGGAACTCAATCCCTTGAATTTCTTCTTCTGGAGCCACCAGAAAATACTTGTGTATGAGATGACGGTGACTACAGTGGGGGATCTTTCGGCACGGATCGTAGTAGCTTTGTGACGGTGCTTTATCGTGTTTTCGTACTAATTCTCTTGAGGAATCTTTGGGGTCAGAATTAAGTGGTTTCACAGTGAATCCTCTCAAGAAGAAACCGTGATATTCAGATTAGTTAGTAGATATGTAGTGAAGGTTTTGTAATCGCGGAAGGAGAAGGAGAAAGGAAACTGAGATGCTGAGCGGCGTGAGCTTATGGTAAGGGATTAAACTTAGAAGCGTAATTATATAACGGGCTTTAGCGAGTTAAGGAAATTAAGGAAGATTAAGGATAACTAAGTTATAGGATAACTTTGCTTAAAGATAAGAGTGGTTAGGATTCCAGGCGCTTATTTACATAGAATTCAGGGATACGTTATATCACTCCTGATTGCCTTCCTATAGTACG
>BMAV01019741.1:217892-406665 GCA_019973955.1 Trichonephila inaurata madagascariensis | reverse complement strand
GAGCTTGGCTACAAAAAGGGGGAGAAAGAACAGAAACAGCAACACATTGGACAGAAAAATTTAGGGAAAAGTTTGTACTACAACAATAGTTCAAAATTTAAAAAACCAGAAGTCGTCTGTTGGGCCTGAAGGACGTGCATGGAATTTTACATTCGGGAAGTTTAATGGGCAGTCTTGCGGTAGAGGGCCCTGAACGGTTTCGGAAAAAAGACCTGCAGGAAGTGGGTTTTTTTGGATCCATTTCCAGAGGAAATAGGGATGATCTGTATTCAAACGAAGACTGGTCAACTTGCTGATCGTATATGGAGCCAGGATTGTGATGGGCACGCCCCCTCGGTGGTTGTACAGGACGTTTTCCGAACAGGCTTTTTCAAATAACATTACCCCCAGCAAGTGTAAATATAAGGTGAATTTTTCTAGTCATATGAAGATTTTGGGTTTTCGACAAAGACCCCTTCAGTAGAAGATCTCCCTTCAGTTATCTGTAGCTGCCGGAAGGATAGGGAAAACCAGAATTTTTGGAACGTAAGGAATTCCATGATCGGCGCAGACAGGTCTGCCAGACGATTTTGGTCGTTTTTTCGGAGCACTTTTTCTGTACAAACTTTCAAAAAATTTTTTCTGTTCAAATTGTGCCCTTTTTCGTTTTTTTTTGCACTCCCTGCAATTACTGCTTTTTGCAACCCTGCATTCTATGTGATTTAGAGTCGCCCTGTATCCCTTTCCCCCCCTGCAAGTTTGTCGATCGGGTACCAAAAACCCCGGGGTATAAAGGAAAAAACGAAATGTGTTGTTAAAAGTTACTTCTTTATTTGTACAAAAAATGGAAGCCATTTATTTATTTTTAAGTGCACTAGCACTTCTGAAAAGCGGCTAGGTGGCGTAGTTGGTTAGAACCTGCCCTCGTATGACAAGGTTGCGGGTTCGACCCCATATAATATGTAAAAGATCTGTTGAGTACCTGTTTGGATTGGGTGCTTTCAGCAAAATTAAATTCCTAGTTCCCTTTCTCATCGTCAGAGCTCAAGTACCTCCCTTTGGGGAGGAAACTGGGAGTCAAACTTACATCCTGACAATTGGTATATACCTATATGGTGCTACACTGAAAAAGAATACCAGCTCCCAGAGAATGTACTAAGTCTGTAATAGTAAAAGTACCAATCCGTAGCTCTATTGATAGTAAAAAATAGCCCTTATGAATAAATGTATTGACTTCTACTAAATGTAAAAAGAATTAAAGGACATTAAAATGTTCAGCATGATCTTGAGAAAATTTTCCCATGATTTTTAGATTAAAATAATTAAGAAAAAACATATTTATTCCGACATATTTTCACAAAGGATTAACTTATTTAAGTTTACTAGTAAGAAATCAGAATTCCTCGAGAAAGTGAATCAAAACTGATATAGTGAGATAACGGTGAATATATTTATGGATGAATCAAAGCATTGTTTCGAAACTGAAAATAATGAAATGCACTATGTCATTACGATTATATTTATATTTGCTTTACTTGAATGAATCCAAGTGATTTCAGCGTTGGCAAAAAACTTTTTTTTTTTCTCCCCTTTTTTTTTTTTAAAACCCCGCAAAAAATGAAACTTATTTTTTTTTTTTTTTCCCAAAATTTTGGGGAGTTTTTTTCCTGTTATATATATTTATACTAGAGTTTTCAGAGACAACTTGTATAAATTTATGAATAGAAAAGGGTTATATGAATTAATGTAAAATAGAGTTGTTTAATTATTCTTAAAACCAAATTTTAGCAAAGCTTTTCTTTGCAAGGTACAAAATGAATTTCAATGAATGTGGATGAATTTAAATAAATTATATAATAGTTTCATAAAAAAATCAAATAATTCTTATTAAAGCTTGAATAAATTCAGACTAGAAACTTTCAAATTCTGGTGAAGTACTGTAGAACACACATTTATTAAAAATGAGCTCAAATAACAAACTTCTTTTAAATAAAAAATGCTTTGTTCTCTTAATACTAAATATTTAAAAATAGAAATTTATTAACCCCTTTTTTTGCTGGCGTTTTAAAACGTCTGTCTCAACCGGTGTGTTAAGTGCCAGACGTATATATACGTCTTCCTGAAAATACCTTCTTTACGCTGCTGGTAAAAATACCCGAAGACTGAAATGTAATAAAAAAGACCTTGACAGTGTTTGGGAAGGATTTATTTATTTTAAAGATAAATTACCTTATATTGTTGTCTTTTCCTCCAACACTGCATACGCTTGCCATTTAAAACTGTGGTACTGGGGGAGAACCCGAACTTTTAATGGCAAATATATATCAAAAAACATTTTTTTAAAAGCATCAACTTTTGAAATAACACAAGAACAATTTGCGAAAGACCTCGAAATTTTGAACCACTGTCAAGTCACAAGGCCTCACCTGAGATATCACCTCGCTATTCAAACATTAATACCTCGCCAATGCGAGGACTTAGAGCATCTTGAGTAAAGTGCATCAACTGCTCTATACAATGGGACTTAAAGGCATCACAGGATTCGAAACGATAGATTCCACGTGACAGAAACAATGTCGGTCATGATTTCGCGACTATGACCACTCAGCTACCTCGTCCACACCAGTAAGCAAATATGGTTAAAAAATGATTAACAAAAAATGGTTAAAAATTAAAAAATCTAACTTCAATAATAAATGTAGCAATAAAGTTCATACTTATATTGCTTGTAGGGGAATACTTATACTTATATTGCTTGTACTAAGGGAAGTAATCATTCTAATACTTACGATATTGATTGGACGGCGCTTCCTAAATCATATCGAAAGTCAATATATCCATCTGATATTGAGATTGCTATGAAATCACCTTTACCGGAGGCTTGCTGACCATTATATAGGAGCGTTCCGTGCAGAGAGCGTGTCAGGAACCATACTTCAATATTGAAAGCCTGTCGAACGTTGGATAAAGTTGGAAATTCTAGATAAGATTCTCCATTGAAGTCTGGTACAAAGATCCCTTCTGTCTCCATCAAAGCTATTAATAAAATATGAAGATTGTTTAGTTAAATATAAAAATCAGATATCTTTTTAATTTAAAAGTTCCATGCATAATATTCATTAAAAAATTGTTCGTGCACGTTAAACCATTGCTTCTCAAATTTTCAATGTTAGCAACCCAATATTCAATAATAATTTTCATCGCGCCCCCCTCCTTCTCCGTACAATAACGATGTATTAAATTCAATAATACTACATTTTGACGCTAAATCTACAATACGACTTTAACCTATTGAGTGTTTCCGGCGTAAATAAACGTCTCACTCAAACAGTGTGTTAATTGACCCGGACGTATATATACGTATTTCCGAGGTACAATCTTTTCTGTGAACTTCTATTCATAAAATTATATTAGGAGGCTTTGAATGAAATAAAAAAACCCTTAACAGGGTGTACGAAGGATTTTACTTATTTCAGACGATTTGCTTATTTATTTTTCCCCACCCAATACATCACATTCGCTTTTTTTACATGTTAAACGGTGGTATTGTGGAGTGAAACGCGAATTATTAATCGACATTTAAAGGATTAACTATAAACCGTACAAATTATCAAGATAAGTGTTAATTTTGCATAAAATTTTTATATATGAAAAAACCCATGGGTCACTGGTAATTATAAAACTTTTTCTAACTTAGTATTGTTAAATTAATTATAAAATACATTGCACAGTACTAATACATTTAAAAGTGTATTATTTCAGTATAAATGTATATTTATTTTTTATGTGTTTTGTTTGTTTACTATTAAATCAATTTAATTTTTGAAAACTTGTTTTCACTTTTCAAATCCGCCCCCCACTATAGGTGCCACGTTTAGACCCCTCAGTTTGAGAAACAGTGCGTTAAACATTAAAGGAAAAAAAGAATCGAAGAAAGCAAATTACACTAAGATACACAATGGAAAATAGATTATCTATATCTATATATATATATAGATAAATAGATATAAAATAATTTTCCATTCCATGTCTTTTTGTGAGATGGCTTTTCTGTAATTCGTTTAAGTCCTGAGCTCTCTAAGCCAGTACTCTATCCTTAACTTCCTTTCTTACCACTGAACGACAGTAAGTAATGGCAAAATTAACATTCACAAAATCTATGCATTTGTAAATTTATGTACCATAATACGTATAAATTCTGCATGTATAAGAAATTTACCCATATACATATATATATTACATATAGGAATGCCTCACTTACTACTTTTAACTGATATAACTGAAACAAATCACATTAAATGAGTTCGAACTAAGTGAAACGTTATTTATACAGAAAATTAAAAAAATATTTCCTATTAAATTAAAACAAAAATGTGTTTATGATAAACTAAAATCAATGAACAATACTTAGAGGGATTTATTGTATCATTCTTCTGTGGTCAATTGTCGACAACCCATTACAAGCGCTGTTGGGGATTATATGCCGTTATCACAGTAACGCGATTCAAGCACTGGCCTGGTAGACTCGTACGCAGCAGTGTGCGCTGCTCTGTATGTTGAGATATAACGTCTGGATTACAATCGTTGTTGCTTCTAGTGAAATCGACTGTTTCAAACCTTTAGCCAGGACGCGTAACAGTCTCCTTTCTCTACTGGAATCAATACGTCTTAGCTGACATACCACTGACTGGTGACTTGATATTTCACAATCCACGCACAACTTTCAAAAAGCACAGTAAAATCCGGCGTATAACGCGCACCCCCTTTTTTTAAAAGGAAACTTGAAATGTACGTGTGTAATGTTCTTATGTGTTAAAGTCATTTATTCGATGTATTGTTCCACGTTTTAGAAAAAAAATAATATACTTTTACAGCTACAACCCTAAAGTTCATTAAAGGAATATAATTTATTTTAAATAAACTGTATTTTGATAAATGCCGAAGTCTATTTTCTTTACTCATCTTTTTTTTAGAGCTCTCATTTTTATACCCGGTTTATAATGCGCACTCGTAAATTTCGATTTTATTTCTTGTATTATATATGCGCTTTATACGCTGTATTTTAAGGTACTCACAACGGTTGCATGTGAGCAGCTCGCAAAACACGCTGTTTCTGAAAACTATTTTTTCAATAGTCGAGTAAAGACGATTATACTTTTATCGAAATCTGATAAATCTGCTGCTTTTTTACATTATGCAACCAAACACTGAATGTGTAGAAAGACAATGTGTTAGAATGTTTTACATACTTCTGCATCAACCACACGTGCACCTTGGTTATGTCTTCGGGGGAGCCGACTGACAATGTTCTATGTGAGAAAACGGTCATAACATAACGGTTCTTTGGTGTATATATAAAATGTGTTCCAGACAAAACATTCCGTATCTAATTCATTCCATAAACTTCATGAGAAAAAAAGAAGGTAGAAAAAGGAACAAATAGTTTTCAGTGAAGATTATTCTGGAAATGTTCTATGATCTTTGCCAGCTACAATTCAAATTTTAACCTTGTTTATTTTGTACGGTCCATTTTGGGATTTTTTAAAATTTTACACACCGCATTTATCTGATAATGCACTAGCATAAGAATTAAAAACGCATTCAAGCCTCTGCATTATTAGTATAGAGAAGGTATTACTCCTACACCCGATGATTTGATGATGGAAGTCTTCAAGCGATACTGCTTTATTTTTGCCAAATGTGGAGAATCACCTTCAAATAGAAATCATACGTTTTAGGATAGGAGCTGAAGCAAATTTTTAACAAGAAAAGACATTACGGCTAGTGAAAGCTCCAAATATTGTTCTACTTAAAGAGCCCTCATAAAATACAAGGCCAAATAGACTGTTAATGAAAATACCTTTCGCGTTCCCTTTGGCCCACACTTCGCTGTAGACGGGAGGTAGAGTTAGCCCACTTCTGTCAATCCGCTGGTGATATCTCTCTTTGGTGTTCCTGGAGAGGCATTGCTGTAGGGTTAGTGCTGAAGGTAAAGGGTGGCGGGTTTACCCGTTGGATCCTCGCCCTGATGTTGTAGCACTATATTTTGGGTGTACTCAAGGTAAGCCCCGCATGTGGTTTTTGTCAGATGACCGGAACACTGCCTCCCATGTTGGACTCCGTGGTGGGTGAAGGCACGCCAGGACGAAGTTGTTTTCGCGCTTATGGATCCAATGCAGTTGTGCCCGGGTAATGGCCTTGTATTACCGACAACTCTCACCATTGATTAGATCTCTAACCATACACATTTTTTCATCTTATCATTACCGAATAATGAAATGTCCCGAAAATCCCCATTTGCAATTTTTAAAGTTCTTTAAGGAATTGGAGAACGAAAATCAGTAAAGAAATGCGTTCGTGTGATTTACTTGTCGAAACAACATCTGCCATTCAATATAAATCGTATTTATCTGCTAAGACATTTCTTGACTTTCCCGTCCTCGTTACTCCCCATAAATCTCTGAACTCCAGACTAGGCATCATTTCAGAACATGATCTGTTGCGCACTTCTGAGGCTGAAATCCTTCAGGGCTTTTCAGACCAGGGTGTAGTTCAGGTCAGAAGAATTACTTTAAAAAAGAATCTGCCACATGTTATTCCTACGAAACATTTAATTTTAACAAAACTGCTTAATTCAAAACTGCTAATTACAATAAAAGCAGATTATTTTTAAATTGCAAAATCCTTCCTTACATACCTAATCCTCTCCACTGTTTCAAATGCCAGAGGATCGGATACTGTGCGGTAAATTAACTTGCTTTAGATGTTCATCCGTTGGGCATTCTTCCACGTATTGTACCCTAGAGCCGAAATGTGTTAACTGTTCACAAACCCACCCATCAGATTCAAAATTATGCTCGAAATGGAAATTAGAAAAACAGATCGAGGAATTTAAAACCAATAAAACATATCTTATTTTGAAGCACGCAAATTAATAGTTCCTCAGTTAACCCAAACATATGCCCAGGCTACTAAACCTTTAACTATATCCACAACTACCCAAATAGATCCAAATACGATGACAAGCATAATATGCCCACCTTTACAATGTCTGAAACCCCCTTTTCCCCCTGGGGAAACAAAACAAAAAACTTTTCCCTGATTTCAATCTGCCCCCAACCCTTTTCACCCAAACCCCCACATCTACTTTTTTCCCCCGTCTTCAGTAATACCAACCATACAAAGTCAATCTCATTTGCCTATACCCCTTTAATAAATAGCACTACCCTTGGGCAAAAAACCTAAAAAATTTCTACCCCATATTTACCCCTGGGAAAAGTATGACTTATTCCATGACGGAAAAATGAACTTGAACCAAATCCTGAGGGATATATAGATTTCGGGGTTATTGGCGAAACAATCCTGACAAATATTTGCGCGTGTTAATTCCAACAGGTATCAGAAAAAGTAGGAGCTACTCTTTTTCATAAGACATTGATTGCTTGTTCTTTGCTTTAAATTCACATTTTTCATTTGTCTGTTTTAGAGCTTTTATTTTAAGAACTTGTCTGAATTGGTGAGAGATATACCCCACCAAATTATGGTAATTTTTATCATTTGAAAACGATTTTTATACATGATTTGATATTTGATATTTTATTGAAAATGTATTGTCAGTGTTTAACATATTTTATGAAATGTTTTAATATTTTAAAATATGTTTGGCGCAGTGTAGCCGGATTTGGCTCTTGCGCCAAAAAAAACCCCACATTCACTCACTCACTCACTTGACCACTATTGAACATACGTATCCAACTGTCCCTGGATTGTATCGATTTACCTCGTTAGTTAGATGTATTTTGGAAGCAATCATGTGGGCAGACATCCGTCAACTCTGCGAGCCATTGCCCAGCCGGATAACAAAAAGTATCAAAATCAGAAGAGGGTCAACTCATTACTGATTTTTTTCGGATGTTGTATTTACCTTTCCTGAATAAAATATTAAATATTCCTATGATACTAGCAATGGCTCGATTTCAACACACGTAGTCCATATTTACCTATTTTTATCCCGTTCGGATAAACCCTATTTATGTAGCATGTATATTGCTTTTATAATTATATATAAATTGTTAACCATATAGAAATATACACTTTCAGATGCTGTGAAACAGTAATAGTCAAAGACAGACACTACTTCAAAGAACTGTCAGGTAGATGTACTTTTAAATTTTTTGCTAGACCCTGACATAAGTGACGTAAGCAATAGTGGGAGAGTCACGTGACTTATAAGTCAAAATGGCGGTGTTTGGAGTGGAAAAGTTTTTGTATTCTTGAATTAGCAAAATGGAATCTAAGACTTTTGTGCAACAGCATTTTTCATACGATTCTGGAAAAGAACCTCCAACTTGAAAATCTATCTAACAATGGTATGAAAAATTTAAAACTACGGGGTGTTGGTCGAAAAGTAAAAGTCCTGGACGAAGCTGAATCAGCATATTGCAGCCAATATCGATGGAATTGATACCTTAATACACATTTTGAGTGGAAAGGGATTGCCGGGCCGATTCGTGTCGTACGGCTAAGAGTCGTTCATACATGGAATATTTGTGACTGCCTCTAAATAAAGGTAAAATAGCCCCATACAAATTACGTTACAGGTTACATTCAATATCTTACATTGTTCTTGATTTACATTTCCATCAAAACTGATACTTCATTGTGATAACCCTATATATATATATATATATATATAATATATATGTTTATTTTCATATATATATATATATATATTATTTTAAAAGAATACATGTAGAAAAAAATGTTTCAACTGTTTCATATTTTAATTATAATTTATCTAAAGGGATAAAAGAAGATATGATATGATAGAAAAAATCAAATCTGTAAAAAAATGTGTTCATTTAAATATTTGAATAACACAATTGAGGTATCTTATTTGTTTTTAAAAATATGTACTTACATTTTTCACATAATTTACCGGTGCGATCAGGAGGACACCTACAAATGAATCCACGTTCATCATGAGGTACGCAAGTTGAGCCTTCGGCACAAGGATTGTTAAGACAAGCATCTTCGAGGACTTCGCAGGTCTTTCCTGTAAAAACGTTTCTAATATAACTAAAAGGAAAATTTTACCTTATTTTTGATGAATAGATCTAATCCCAGTTAAATTTATAATCGAATTGTTTTTATAAACGCCAGAGAGAGCAACTTTTAAACTCATTGCTTTATAGTTATTGTTATTCTTTTAAAACCTAAAATTCTCATGCTTATCGAAACGTGTGTTCAAATATACAAAATACTGAAGTGTATTCTGTTTTTAAAATTAATTGACATAATGGCATTCTTGTACAACTTAAGTAATACACTGATTCAATTTGGTACTTTATAATTTAAGGCAGGGGTGTCTAACTCGTGGCCCGGGGGCCTCATTTGGTCCGTTTTGAATAATTTTCCGGCCCTCGAGACTTTACAACTTTACAAAATTCGACCATTCTGTACACTATTTTTTTGTTTAAAGATATTTTTTTTGCAAAAAATAAATCCCATAGCTGTTATTATTTTATCACATTGCTTCTGTTACTGCGAAATTCTTTCTTTTCTAAATTGAAATTTATCAAACAGAATTCGTGCTCAAACTTAACGCACGAAAATCTGCTACATCAATTACGATATGCAAATACACATGAATTGAGATCGACATGCAAAAACCAAGTGAAAGAGTTGAGAAACAGATATCTCACTAATTAAATAAATTAAACATTATTTGATCATTGCATTATCACTATTATGTTATCTATGTTTGTATACATGAAAAACAATGAAAACAATAATAATATATCATCATGTTTTAAATTCTCACTCCAACAAGTGTTTGAAATGGATCTAAATCTAATATAAAGTTACATATTTTTATATGCGGACCGCGGGATTGTTAAGTTCTTCCGAAGTGGCCTGCGAAGTCATTTGGGTTGGCCCCCTCTGTCTTAATGTATAAGATGATTCGTAACATCACAAGTTATTTAATTGCGATTTACATACCTTTTCGTTTCGTATTAAGTTGTTAAATTTTTCTCCTTATTGTCGAGTTCAACCTTACTTTATTTATTTTCTCAAGTTTGGATGAGAAAAATTAAAAATATTAGACATAAAATTAAAGTTAAATATATAAAACAACTATTCTTATTCTCAATTCGACTTTACTGGGTTTGGCATCCTAAGAACTAAAAGCTTGCAAGAGTTTTGTGATGTACAAAACTAAACTAAGTTACACGAAGTTTCATAATTATTCTCAGCAATATTTTGAATAGCTTTTATAATTACTATTCTTAAAATTTGTAATTTTTTTTTTATAAAAACTAAATTTTATGAAAAAGAAAAATATACTACGCATAAATATACTATGGAGATCTTAAGATATTGAAAAACGCTGACTACAGAGAAAATAAAAGTAAAACTTTGAATATTTATTTATTTTATCTCTTGAAAGCTAAAAAATGGCGTTCACAGAGAGAACAAAGAAAAACCTTCTACAAAAATGGAAAAAGCAAACATTCCCTTGGAAGTATTGAACAAAAAAAAATCGAAAAAACCAAACAAATATTTGCTTCATCGAATTTTTTCGCCATCCAAGTCCTTTGTCAAAATAATGCGCAAAAAAGAAAAATATAGGCCGCCAGTGAAAATAAAGATTGTCTTAAAAGTGTACTAAACATATTACGCTACTCTGTTTCCAGTCAAGCATAACTTTCGCAGATTTTATCTTATTTCTGCAATACTGTTGCTTTTTCTCAGGGGAGATTTGAGAAAAGAGTGCTAATCTTTCTCTCAGAAAATAAAATAAAAAAGATACTGAAAGAGAGTAAAAGTTTTAAGTGACGCTATCCTTTTATGCATTATAAGATAAAAAGAAAGCTAAATAAATCAACTCGGAAATGATCTCAGATCTGTTAAAAAGATGTTGTCATGTTTCAAGTAGGAAAATTGCAATAAATAGCTTAAAATCATTTTAGATTAAGTGTGAGTGAAACATTTAAAAATAAGTTTTTAATATAACTTGAGTGAACTAATATTTACTTTTTGCAAGTAAAATTTTTTATTTTTAAATTTGTATACGTTTTCTAGATATCTAAGTGTTAATGGTTTGAAGAGACTTCGAAACAATTTTGTTTTGCATGAAAAAAGATGATTCAGTCGTACAGATTAGAAATGATAGCAGGTATTCTAACATGATTTCTTTTTAACAATTTAAACGTGAACTAAACGCTTTAAAGGGATTTAAATTGTTTTATAATAAGGACATTAATTTTTTTTTAAAATTTAAAACGAGGCTGTTTAATTCTTCTTTAGAAGTTACACATTTTTAGTTACTGAACATGTTGTTCCTTTCAAAGAACAAGTATACTTTAACTGAGAGACTTTAAAAACGTTTATAAATTCATAAACAAAAATCATTTTTTATAAATGAATGTTACATTAATTTAAGTCAAATAAACAATAGTAGAAATATTAAATTAAATGAGTGAAGCCATATTTTCATTCAAAAGTAAGTTTATTTTCTGCATAAACAATTCAATATTTTGTTGCAATACATATTTTAGTTTTGCGGATAAAATGGATAGTTCAATGATGTATTTTAACGATATATTATGAATATTTAAATTATATATTTTGAAATATTTCAATTTTATATTTTCGTATATTCCAATTATATATTTTGAAGACGCAATTTTTAAGTATATATTATTATTCATTATCCCTTACAGGACAAAATTAGTATTATTTAAAATAAATTAGAAAAATTCCAGGCAATATATACTACTTCGTGTGCTGATTTAATGTAAATTTTGCTTTCAATAAAAAAAGCTTTAAAAAAATAATTTAACAGTAATATTAAACAGTAAATCGCATTACTCAATCTTTGTGATGATCTGAATTATCATTTAACATTTTTTATGTATTAAAAACACTTTGTACACATTAAGAATTATTTTATTATTCTTAAATTCTAAAAAAATCTTGAAAAATACTCAGATTCTTACATATTTCCATTATGTCCATATTCTTCAATAAATGTCCATTTCAATGAAATTCTTAGGCCTGCTGACGTTTTTTATTCCGTCATTTTGTATGATTTTATTTTATCTGTCATTTTTATCTTCCATTGGGAATTAAAATTTGAGAAAACAAGCAAAAATAGAAATAAACTTAAATATTCCAATACAAAATTGTAAGTTAAGTAATGGAATATTGAGATGAGAGATTATATAGAGATCCACTGAAATGAAACTGCGTGCAAGAGATATTGCAATTATATTTATTAGTCACTAAAATTATGAAATTAAGTCAAGGTATAAGATTCTGTTGCAGTTGCACCGTTTTTTAAAATTCCCAAAGCAAATCGCTCAGGTTCCTCTTCAGTTAAACTTTTTACGATCCAATTTTACAAACTATGCCTTATATATAAACAAATTTATCACAGTATTACGAAAGAAGTTTTTTCCATATATAGAGAGAGAAGGAAAAAATTATTTGATTTTGACTACTGAGGAGAATCATGATCCCTTTTGACTATATTCCGACAGCCAAAGCATAATATTTATTTTAGAATTATTACAGGGATAATATGGTTTTAACAAGGTATAAAAAGGAAACAAACGCGAAAATAATTTAACATATGTAACAATGAAACTGATTTTCAGCATGAATTTCCCGAGGCGAACAAGGAGTTATTATAAAAGATTAAATTGATACAAGTTAAACTGAATATTTTGTGAAATTTTTCCTTAACTATGCGCGCATTCTATGTTTAATAGGGAAAGGAGCAGTTATTATTTTGTAATATGGAAACCACATTGTATGTGGTAGATAAAACCTTTGTGCGACCAATTTTTATCCGATTTCACAAACAATTATTTAAATATCCAACCTGATTTATAACAATGAAAATTCTCTTTTAAAATTTTCGGTGGATTAAAGTAAAATTATGTATTTTTTTTTTTTTTCTTTCTTTCTTTTTAATTTGCAATTAAAAATGCATTATAATTAATTTTGTTAATTAATTAATAATGTTATTTAATTTAGTCCTACATTCAATATGAAATGATGAAAATATTGTTAAATTATTTGAAACTCATAAAAATATTATTTTTGGCTGGCAAGCGATTTTGATATCACGAAAATTTGTCATTATTTATATAAGTTTTAATTAGTTCATCATTTCTCCAAAAATAAATTTTTTTATCATACTTTCATTTTTATAATTTTATCAGTCCATGGATAAAATGAAATCTACGGTGTAAAATTTATCTTGCTTCAATCCTTAGATCCAGAATTTCTTCCCGGATTAAATCTGAATTTCTTTTCTTTTTACTTGACATAACATTATTACTTGATATTGAATTTAATTTAGTATTTTAATTCAATTATATGCTATATAACTAGACATTTTATTCTAAATTAATTATTTATTTTTATTTTGTGATGGTTAATTATTTATTTTAGTTAAAAGAAATGGGTAGAAATTTGATAAAAGCTTTTTTTTTTTAGTTTACTTATGCGAGGATCATCCAGAAAATAAAGATCGTTTAGTTTTAGAAAAAAAAAATACAATATGTATTGGCGAAAAACAATTCTGCTACACATTTTCTATTTTCTTTCACTGCTTTACATAATCATTTCCTACATTTAAAAATTTGTCGTATTTATTCACGAGTTTCAAAATTCTTACTTGTAACTCTTCTGCAACCAGCGTATTAAGTCAAGTGATCATTGCATTGTCCAACTTTTCATCTCTTCTATAACGTTTACCTTCGACAAACACCATTTTTTTCTTCAGATTAAGAAAAATAATGTAATTGCTAAGAGCAAGGTCTGGTCTATCGATCTTTTGTTTGAATGCAGTGACCACCGGCTTAGATGTACTGACGACGGGAGAATATAACATAAGCATTCTGTAGATCATGAACAAATACGGAAAATGTTAAAATGTAGGAAATGACTATGTAGAGAAATAAAGGAATCCTCGGGGTGTGAAACAGAATTTTTTTTAACCAATAAATATTGTGTTTTTCATCTTTTATAACTAAATGATCTGTATTTTCTATATAAAACCCTCGTATATACACCTCAATCACATAAAAATTATATTATATAGAAAAACAATCACATTTCGTATTTTATGTCGTAAAATGTTGAATTTCTGTCAGAATAAAGTCTTAAAATATCTCATGAGAAGAAAAATTATTTTATGTCTACATACCTGCAAATCCTGGCAAGCAAGTGCAAGTATAATCGCTTTCTCCAATCGGCTCACAAATGGCATTGTTTTTACATGGCATATTGATACAAGAACTAGTTCCACACTCGTCTGTCAAGAAAAACACATATTTTTAAAGGTTGTTACTGTTCATAAACATTAAGAAATTATTAACAATTACAAGACTCTAATTAAAAATTAATTAAACACTATGAGTTTTAAATGAAAACTTAAACTCTAAGAAACTTAAACAAATAGAGGAATGCATTAAAATAATTGACTGTTTTTACTATAAAATTTATACTCAATCAGTGAAAAATTATTGAAATTTTGAATCGCAAATTAAAATTTATTTATTACATTTATTAAACAGAATTTTTTTTCAAGTTTCCAGGTTAGGAATTTCGTATTCATATACATTTCAATAAAAAGTAATTATATTTAAAACAATGTTATATAGTACAAACATATATAGTTTAGTTTAAACAGTATAGTTTAACAGTATAGTTTAAACAATGTTATGTTATAGTACAACATAAATACTTTCAATTTTTTAAATATGATTGAATCTTGTATTTCCACAGTTGATTTAAATAACTTGCATTTCATCACAAAAGTGTTTTGAATACTATTGATTTAACACATTTTTAAAAATTAGACTAAAATTGTAAGGAATTTTTAGGAGTTTCTAGAGTTTTCTAGGGAAATGATCATATTCTAGATTTTTTTCTGGGTGTCCCCTGTCTGTCTATTTTTGTACCCAATTTTTGTGATTTGGCGAAGAAATTTTATCGCCAAGTTCACTTTAATTTATATACTGTAATTGAAACAGTAACTCCTACTGGTCCTCAAAAGATCTTTCTGGCTGCAATACCGTTTGAGTAGAGAAACAAAAATACCGTAAAATCCGGCGTATAACGTGCACTTTGAACACAGAAAATAAGATCGAAATTTACGGGTGCGCGTTGTACGGTTGGTATAAAAACGATAGCTTTAAAAATAACAAAAGAGATGGAGCATATATTTTTTTTTACTTCTACATGAATCGAAATACTGTTCATTTAAAAGAAACGACTTGTCTTATGAACTAATAGAGTTGTGGTTCCAGAAGAGAACTATTTTGTCACAAAAGTCTGGGATAATACCTCCCCAACGAATGACTGCAAAACGTAAGAGCAATGTATACTAATATTTCAGATTTCTTCCTAAAAACGGGGATACGTGTTATACGGCGAATATACCTAAAAATTAAAAAAATAAGCTTGAAAGTATAGGTGTGCGTTATACAACGATGCGCGTTATACGCCGGATATTACGGTACTTTGAAATGTCATAGTTATGCATTACTCATAAAATATTACTATATAAATACAGTATATACTATTTAACGAACCTCTGTATTGCGAATTTTTCTATATAGTGAACTTTTTCCTGGAATTTTGAACATTTTACGATTTTCTTCGTAAAATAACCTCTCTATAGCGAAGTGCATTTTCTGTAGAACGAACTTTTTCTTTTGTAATTCAATTTTTGTTCGCCCCTTTTTTTAAAAGAATTCCTGAAAAAATTTCAAGTTATTCTCTCTTTAACATATTTTATGGTGGTCATAAATCTTGAATTGGTTTTATTTATATCCTAACTCGATGAGAGAAATAAAGTTTTGGACGTTTCATTCAAGAAGTGCTACCATTAACCCCCATTGCCCAGTTCACTAGAAACATCTTCGATATCCTCTTTCATCCTCAATGGAGTTGTCCCGTGTCAACGTGTTTTAATTAAAAAATAATGTATTCTTAATATTATTTGTATGCTTTAAGTTATAAAATGTGTTAAAAATTAATTAATTCTAGTACAAAATTATTTTCTTAGTATTGAAAATACAGTAAATTCTTCGACATTCTTTTTCTTGTTTTCCTTGCAATTTTTTTTCCTTTTTTTTCTTTGATAGATAAGATATATAAAATAAATAGTTATTGATTTAAAAAAAACGTGTGAATAATTACTTTTTTTAATATACAGTGTTTATGAATTTAAAATTGTGGTTTATAAAGTATATTAAAAGATGAACCTCTATATAACGAACTTTTTTCCGGGATTTTGCGACTTCGTTATATAGAGGTCCGACTCTATATTGCTCGAACGAAGACCTAACAATGTATCCTTGGAGTTATGACTAGCTAGTTCCATGCAATAAATACATCGATTTTTCCGATACTAGACATAGGTAATTCATATTAATATTACAGAATATGTAATTAATAAGTTAATCAAAGCATAAAAGCTGAAATTTCGCTTTATATATAAAGATTTATTGCACAATTAGTAATATCAAACATTAATGAATAAAGCATTTTAAAAATTCAATGTTTCTTTCCATTATTTTAAAAATTTTAAATTTATCTGAATGTCATAAGTTAAAAGTAACCATTCTTAACAAAAAGAAACTCGATGACTCAAAGACATGACAATAGGAACTTACGAAGAGAACATCTTTTATATATATTAATTTCGTTTTCTTTTGTCTAAAATATCAATATTTTAAACAACTTCATAAAATTTTTTCCTTGTTATTTGCTATTTTTATTACATTATTTAACCACTGCATAATAGTTTTATTATTTTAAAATATAAAATATTGTGATATTAAAAGGAAATGCAGGGCATTAAAAAATTATTACTAATGAAACTTCTTTTCCAAAGGGCGGCATCTTAACAACCAAGCATTTGCAGACATGTCAAGTCCACAAGAGTTTATCCCTCTTGTGGCGGTTTCCGATACCAAATTATGATATTTGAATTTTATTCTATTCAAGCTCTCGTCGGATAATAAACATTTCCGTGATTTAATTTTGCCGAAAGTACCAGAGCCAAATTGATAACCAAGGGAATCTTTTACATGCCACATAATCTTATAATATGCGTGTTTATGTGATTTTAGTATACAGAAAATCTGTCAAAGACATCAACCGGGGTCGAACCCGCATCCGTAGGCTTACGAAACGGGAACGCTACCTCTAAGCCGACTACTTCTTATAAACTAATCAACGTTATTTTTGCGAACGTATACTTAAGGTCTCAAATCCAGATTTTGTACATTTATTTACAAGTAATTGCATTTAAAATCTAAAAATCCACTTTAAAATTTTTAATTTATATACGAACCCAATTGCTTCATGAAATAACATTAAATACCTCCAAATGATAAAAAAATACCTGTTTTTGTTTCGGAAATTAAAATGTATATATGTAATAATTACTTCTAGTATCCTTTTTATTAATTCTTCGTACTAATCTTTAAACAAACTTTAAGTCCTTTGGTTTAAAAATAACACTGTAGTCTTAATTGTAATCGGCTAGTCCGAAATCCGTGTCCTGCCCATTCTATCCAAATAGAACTAACTATTACGTAATAATCACGCGCTTGCACTGCTGGTAGAAAAGCAAAAATCTTGTGTAATCGCTCTCTTTGTCTACTTGCCGTTATCGTGTAAGAATGTAAATAACTGCAGCTCTTTGTTTTTGAGTTGTGTCCGTCAAGATGACGCTTCTGTTATATGTGTCTGCTTACGTGTTTTTTACAAATAGATGTAAAATATAAAGTGATTGACCAGTCAATCTACGTGTGATTCAAAATAAAAGATGAAACTCAATTCTGAAGATGTGTTCAATAAACCAGATATGACAACAATTCAACACCAGGCAACGCTACTACAGTACTTCACCCCCCATATATATATATATATATATATATATATATATATATATATATATATATATATATACTATTCGTATTGTAATTCGAACTGTTTTAGAACGATGATTCTTAACCACTTTGCCACGGAACTTTTCTGGGTCGCCAAATTCTTGAAGTGGGACGCCAAATATTTTTTAAATTATTAATTATACTCTGAAAAAAAAAATAAAATCGGGAACTGAATCATTTAGCTGTTTAATGGAAATAAGGTTATTCGTGGTATATTTAATTTATCCTTTCATGGATAGATGGATATAAAAAGAAAAATGACCGGGTTCATAATCCATTTGTCTTAACGATAGAATTAACTTGGAATGAAGTGAAAAAAAAACTACTTTCGCTCTATAACAATTGTGTTTTTATTTTAAAACCTACGTTAGAATCAACTGATTCTTTTTGGATTAAAATTAGAAGAAATTTTCTCGTAATAGTTAAAAAAGCTCTTAAGACTATTGTTACAATTCTCTACATTTATTTTTGAATTTTCAGTACCAACAAATATAAAAATGAAAAAAAAAAAAAAAAGACTTTTGGATGTTGGTGATGAAATGAGAATGGCATTATCATTTTTACGACAAAATATAAATGAAATTATTAAAAATCATCATGCTAAAATTTCGCATTAAATGCAATCTTAAAATAATTTGTAATTGATTACTCAATAATAATTTTGTCGCACGTATTATTTACTAATCATTGAAAATTATCATACACTATTTTACTTCGGTATTACAATAAAAAAAAAATTCTTTGAAACTTATTTTAATATTAGTGTTCCCCTAAATTTTAAAAATTTTTAAAGTGTACAGCAGCAAAAAAAAAAAAAGGGTTGAGAATCACTGCTTTAGAAAAGCATTCTTTAAAAATGTTTTCTCTTATTGGAAGAATTTATTTTCGAATGAACCAATATACAGACTAACATCTGTCTACTTACGAATTCCATTTCCTCTGATGATATCCTTGGATACCGGATAGCGTAGGTCCACTTCTTTTTTCCCGATCTTCAAACGGCGAATGCATCCTATCATCCCGGTACTAACTGCGATGTTTTCAAATATCCTAGGATATAAATAAAAGACATCAAAGGCAAAACCACCACTCATGAAGGTTTATTGGAAACTAAATGGTCTGTGAATGACAGCAACTGTACAGACACTCTCCATAGGTCTATAAAAACAGCAGCACATGCATAGTTCGAAATAAGTAGCTATTTACCAGAATCATGACACTGTTTATGATTTATCCCGCAATGCATAATAGAACGCGTTTGTATATTTTTTTGTTTAATACTTGCGTTTAAATTTCCTCCTTCGGGTTTATTTTTATTACAAGATACATGACAGATACAGATATGGTGATGTTTATACGCTGCCATAAATTTTCTGTAGTAGATAATGTATGCACTTTAATGTTTTGGATAATATTTTTAGTAGTTTGGGGCTAAAATTTCCCCTTACCGTCCCTTTTCACACGTTGTTCATTTCTTTCTTTTGATGTATACGAGTAAAAAGTGAATGTATTGTGAAAAACACCGATAAAAAATAAATTAGCCCTTTTTTTATAAAAATAGTTATTTTTCCATCAAACAAGTGAGTTCAATTAAAAAAATAAAATAGTTCTAGAGAGAAGAAAAGTGTTTCGATGTGAATTATATATTTCTATTATTCACACTTTATTTTTATTATTATTCAAACTGCATGTTTATTATTATTCAAACTTTATGTTTATCATTGCTTGGTATATTCATTTATGTAAATGTTTAATTTCTATTCAATTTTTATTATTTACAATTTCTATTCTATGTATTTTGTGTAAAATATTTAGTTTTACTGTCATATCTTTTACCAACGCCAACTACTGTATTTATTTTTTGCGCGATGGCAACACGTTATTCGCTTCGACTTGTCTGTGTAACGTAATCTATGTAGAATGTTCAGTTCCTGTACTGTCCCTCACTAGGAGAAGACCTCGCTTCTCGAATCTGCTGGCATTTGCCTAAATATTTTATACGCAAAATTAAAATTGTTAAGTTTTTAAAAGCAAGAGTCATTTTTATGAGACCCGTGTGGTAGCAAGAGTCACCATTTAGTTCCGTGTGGCGGACTGGGAAGAATCATCAAAATTATGAGTTTGATTCATAAGACAAAGTCGGGAGGGAAAAAATTTGATGTTGTTAATAAACAACTTTTTTTTTAATTGAAATTGCGATTAACTGATTTATAAAAGTTTCCATAGAAGTAAAGTGAGGGCTGTTGGCGGATTAAGCTATTTTGAGTCACAATCCAGTTACGAAGATGATACTTGAACTGGCTTTTTCTTTTCCACATATGTATGAGGTAGCCTGGTGGTTATGATCACGGACCCGAAGCCTGCTTGTGCCTCTGAAGACCCGTTAAATCTGTTGAGGCTCAAAGATTTCCCAATGTTATGGTGTGGTAGTTTGGAGAAGAGAGTGTCAGTTTCAAGTATCGTCCTCGTCACTTAACAGTGGATAAAAATTGCTAGGTCCATCACCAATAGCCTTCGTGTAGCTAAAAAGTGCCTGAAAGTGATTAAATACAATTGCTATTGTTAAATTTTATTTTATTGAAATGTTTAGTTTTTACTGAGAGTATCGGCAATATAATCATCCTGATCTGGTTATGAAATAATAGCCTATAAAATCATTTAAATCAGCGATACTCAACCTGCGGCCCACTGGGCCTTTTCAAGGGCCCGGCCATGGCCCATTGCACTGAAAAATTCATTTATTTATTAAAATTTGGTGGGAAATTCTTTGTTAAGAAATCAAATATAACAATTTTGATTTTTGCTGTCGATGTCATATGGATGCGGATTGATGTATTTTTTTCTGATTAGTGATAAAATAGACAACAGTGGAGTATCAACAATTTTTGAGTGGAACTAATTTTTAACTATATTTCGTATCTTGCAAGCAAAATGTATTCGAAGAAAATAGGATGTTTCAAGACGATTGGGAAATTGGCTATTCTGTAGTGAAAAAGAAGCATGAATCAGTAATTGTTTGATTTGTCACGAAAGTGTTATATTTAAAAAAAAACCACACACCGATAAACAGGAATCATTCAATGACATTTTTCCTCTCAAGAAATGATAAACAGGTTTTCTTGAATAATCTTTACAACAAAAAGGGTTTTGTCAGTGGTAATATCAAAATGGTAACAAAGGCACCCTATGAAATTTGTTTTATTATTGGTAATAATATGAATCCATTCACTGAGGTGGAAATTGTGAAGGAGTGATTCTTGAATGCTTCCAATTCAGAGAAATTTAGTGACAAAAATTAAATTTATAAAAAATAGTAATTAAAAAAAAAGCAAAATAGAAGTTATAATATTTTGATAAATTTTCTATGTTATCTTGGTCTTATGCATTTCTATCCCTCCATTTATCCTCATGTTTCGGCCCTGAGCCATCATATGTATGCGGCCCGCATGAAAATGCTAACATATGTATGAGGCACGGCAGAAAAAGGTCGAGTAACCCTGGTTTAAATCATTTCTGATGTGCTATATTGATAAAAAATCAAGGTTACAAATCATCACATAATTTAAGTAATGTGTATTGAACTGATATATTTATGCACTTATACAAGTATATTTTATGATATAAGAGTATGAAATTCTTCCGGAAACAGTAAAAAGGCTGTGTTAAAAATAAAACGGAGAAAAAATAATGACGATACAATGATTCTAATTAATTGCATGCCTCAAATAAGACAAATAAAGTTTAAAAGAAAGAAGAATACATGAGAACTACGTCTAGATGAGATGAAATTAATCTTATAAATAACTGTGCAGTTTTTAAAGGAATCTTTAATTTAAATATGTTTGCTGGAGAAGCAAAGATAAATTAAAAATATGCTTCTGTAAGTAAATAAAGTATCATTGACAAATGTGTTTAAAAGTTTAAATAAAAAGGTTGTATTTTTGAAAGAAAAAAGTTACTCAAACAATGAATTACTTACAACAAAGCTCGTTATTTATTTTATATACATTTACCGTTTAATTATGAGTCTAGTTTTTTTAAGACGTATTCATTTTAAAATCATGCTCCTCATGAATTTAGAATTTTATAAATTAATTTTTTTTTAACACATATTTGATTTATTTAATCCTAATTAAACTAACAAAAATGTTTGCTTTTATAGAATGTAAACAATAAATGAAACACATAAATATGTTAGGAACTAACATTGTATTGATAAATATTAATGAATGACTTTTTCTTCTGAATTATTAATTTATTTTCTACATCTTCAGAAATTAAATACTTTTGGTTTCTTTTGAAAGAAAATACATAAAAATAACATTTAAAATGTGTTGAATAATTTTTAATCAAATCACAAAAATTAATTAAATACTTTTTTTTTCTAACAAAAGTTATTTAAATAAATATTTACCGTGTACCAGGTGTATGCAAATGAGATGAGATGATTATTTTAAAAACCACAGTAAATTTGCGAAACCTGTTAATATTTCTTTATTCGAAATAATATCCATCGCTAGCTACATATTTTCCCCATCTTTTGGGCAATTTGTGAATACCACGCCAAAAAAATGATCGGTCTTTTCCATCATCGGTCTTTTTCATCAAACCAATATTTGACGTGTTCGTAAGAAGTGGAGCGCTGGTCAGCCAATGGGTGTCGCAATGATGCAAATAGTTGGTAATCGGAAGGAGCCAAGTCTGGTGAATAAGCCGCATACGTTAAGGGCTCTCAGCCGAGCACCTTAACGATGTTCTTGGTTGGCTTAGCAAGGTGGCTAGGTGCGTTGTCATCAAGGAAAATCACTTTGTGCTGCCGTTTCTTGTATTGCTCGCGTTTTTCGAGTACAGCATCATTCAAATTAAGTAATTGTTGCTTGTGGCGATCAGTATTAACGGTTTCGCCGGGTTTTAGAAGCTTATAATAGATTGGTCCCTCCTGATCCCAGAAAATATACAGCATTGTGTTGCGGCCGAAGTGATTCAGCCTTGAGGTCGATTTGGACAGCTGTCCGGGGTCAACATATGATAGATTACACTTGGGATTCTCAAAATAAATCCATTTTTCATCTCCAGTTACAACACGATGGAGATATGACTTGCGTTTGTAGCGGGAAAGCAACATTTCGCACACGATTTTTCTGTTTTACTTTTGAAAGTCCGTTAGCTCGTGTGGTACCCATCTACCGACCTTTATGATCTTGCCCATTGCTTTGATACGACGGGAAACAGCTCTCTGGTCAACATTCAATTGTTCTGCAAGATGTACTTGCGTTTGGCCATCATCGTCTTCATCGAGTAATACTTGCAAATCAGCATCTTCAATTTTTTTTTCTGGTCTGCCACGCTCCTCGTTTCTTACACCGAAATCACCATTTTGAAACTTTTCAAACCACCTGTAGCACTGCACACGGCTCAGAGCATTGCCACCGTATGCTTCTACAAGAATTTGATGCGATTCGGCAGCATTTTTCTTCAGATGGCAACAAAAAATTAATGTTGTCCACAAATTGTGGGCGGAAGGCATAAAATTCGACATTTTCAACACAGTAAAAAAAATACAATGCATGCTAAAACTCGTCTAAATGTAAACTAAACATGAGTATCAAAGGTTAAACTATAAAAAAATCACGTGTCACGGTTTCGTATTGTTTGCATATATGCGTGACGACATCTGTTAGCAATCGTCTCATTTGATATGCATACACCTGGTATTTCGGTGTATAAGTCAATAATTTTTGGCACATTTTAAAGCTAGAGGGCGGGAATTGGTTTATATAAGAATACACTAATCTTAGAAAAAAGTTCATAAAAACAATGTTATTATTATTTATTTACTTTTTTTGCGTTTTTTATGAGCCAATTTTCGATTAGTCGAATATAATATTTTAACTTTTTGAATGTTTTGTGAGTAATTTTTTTGAAAGGAAAAAAAAAAATTCGCATAAACTCTAAAGTCAGAGTTTGAATGTAAGTTTCCGAATAATTCGTAAAATTCACATTTCCTAATTAGGATGCTTAACTGCGTACGATCATAATAGGCCAATTTTTCCTAAAGCATGAAACATAGGCTGACGACCATGAGCTGCCTTTTTTGATTTTAGCTTCTCTTTTAATTCAAATTTTTTTATCCTTCTCTTTCCAATTTGTTTCTCATTTACAAAGAAATGCCTATCAGTCTTACTGTTAGTAGAATTTTTAGCAAAACAAGCTTAATTGTAATTTGAAATTAGACGTACCTACAATCTATATACCTGTTAATTTTACAAACAAAAACTATGGTGAAAAAAAAACATAGGCACAAAAAGTGTACATGATAATCCTTTAAAATCCAACCCTCACGATCGTGCGGGTTAAATATGCTTCTGGAAATGTTGTATGTAAGCAAATCCCGAATCGAACGATTGAGCGGGTGTGCAGAAAGTGTAAAGTATCTCTTTATATCAACAAATGGCAACTGCAGTCCATCCTTTACCTTTAGCCAGCAAGTCTAGTTTTGTTTGCAAATACAATTTATACAGGTCACCTTTTTATCTGTTGTAAAAAGATAATATCTATTTATTTCTAAATGCTTGGATACACATTTTTGTCTTAAAGTTAAATAACTGTAAAATAAAAAAAAAAAATTTTATACTCTATAAATGTTGCTTGCAAGACTTAGATTTTGTTACTAGCACGGCCTTGTGACTTGGGTGTTACTTGCGTCACTGCAGATGTAAAGGTAAATGCCTGACGTGCGAGTTTTCTTTTCTGTTTCAAAAATTTTGATGAAAGCCTAGATTAATCGAAATATATTGTTATATAATTAATAACATATTTCCTTGGGTATTATCAAGTACGAGAACCATTTCCATTTCTCTAGCTCTTTTTTACAATTTATTTTAATTTTCATACATTTGTTGGAGGGTTTGGCAATTTCAATCTCTACGCAGATATCCGCATCCATATTTCTATATCCCCCTTCCCCGACAAAAAATTGGATTTTCCGGTGGAAATTGGTAAGGTGTGCTTTACATTTTTTATTATTTTTTAGTAATAAAGGTTTCTGATATATTTCATGGAATATCTGTGATAACTTTTGACCAAAATTTTTAAGGTGTCTAAGAGGAAAAGAATTCTCACACAAGAAGAAATTTCGCAACTGATAAATAAATCAGATTCTGTACTTAGTGATCCTCGAATGATGACTACGCTGTGAGCGAAACATATGAACCAAGTATACTGGAAAAAAAAGTAAGGTTAAGATGAGACCGATGAAGAAAGACATAGAAACTTTTGTAACGGAAAAAATTTCGATCATCCTTTGCCATCAGTTTCTCTTGAACTTACTCATTTCATTGCTTTACATGTAGAAAACTCTTGGTTTCAGTATAAAAAAGATGCAGAATCAAATAAAATTTCTCCAAAATATTTAAAATGGATCTCTTTAAATTTATGTTAGAGTTAGCTGAAGCTTTATAAGCGTCTCCACCTACTAACAAAAGTATTTTAACTGATGATGAAGATGTCAGTGTTGTAATTTCTCCCGCAAAAAGATCGAGGTATTATAATCCGCTTGCTAAAAGGCCATGCCAGTATAAAAGACATGTGATGTATTGATGTATTGATGAATTCGATGTGTTGATGAAATTTCAAAGTTTCGTAAGCAGATTCAATAACTGCGAAAGGATCTGGAACACATGTTCTAAAAAAGTGCAAAGTTTATTTATGCTTGCCAAAAACAAAAACATTTTTTAAAGATTTTCACAGTAATATAAGAATGATACGTCAATAAAAGAATTAATTATATACATCGATAATTTTCTTATTTATAAAAATTTTAGTTGAATTAAGTTTGTTTCTTCTATCCACTTAAAGCCAAACAAATGTATAACTCGTAAAATTTCACAGATAAAGCTTTCACCGGAAATGCCCAACCCACATGATTCTGCAGGTACTGTCTACGTTCCAGGGCAGGAGCTAAAGTTTTTTTATTGCCTTTGCAGCGTCATTGGTGTCAATATATTTCTAATATAACCAGATGAATTTAATATTTAAAGATAAAAATATTTCGGGACTTAAAGAAATAACAAATCCCACAAATGTACTAACTTCAAATAGGGTTATAACAAAAATACTACCATTGGTGGCGTATGATGTTTTGCTTTATAGTAATTAATTAAGAAAATATATTCCACCCGATTTACCCACTAGATAATATTTTCGTGCCCATGGTGCATGTTTAAAAATTATGGGATATTTTTTCCCGTCTTCAATTTGGCCAATGAATGGGTTTCGAATTGTAGGTAAATTTTCGAAGGAAAAAAAAGATACTTATGCATGGATCAGTTAATATTCCAAAATATATGGTATTTATTTGCCAGCAGAGCTCTGTAACACATTTTAATTGGCTGGAATTCAATTATATTATCAATTACTTTTATGCGAGACCATAAATAACTCATTTTTAAAAAAATGTAGCTTTTTAAAACCATGCCGAATGTTATTTTTACCTTATGAGTTTTATGAACCATCTTAGAATAAATCTTTTCTCAAAAACTTACTTTTCGTTTTTTAATCTGGTTTCTATATCAAATATATTTCTCTATTAAATTCAAAATATTTCATTTAAATTCACGTTTTACATATCATTTCTTTAATAATTTTTTCAGGAAAATTTTCTTTCTTAAAAAAAGAACAACCTGTAATGGATAAAAACACGTACATTTTATACTCAAATAATCATCAAATAATTTCTAGTTCATGCGTCTTTTTTTCCTAGATGAATTTAACAAAAGATCTGAAATAATTTTGAAAGCTTAGGATTTCATAGTAATACTCATACTAATACTATTTTTTAATTTTCATTTCGTTTCCAAAATACAAAAATAATGTAATCCGAAGCCTTTGCATGTTATTTCGCTCGTTATAGAACTACACATCATTATTCTTCAAGTTACTGAATTTACACTTGTTTTACACTAATCAAAAAAATATTTGTGACTAATTATTCCAATTTAAAATAAGCACTCAAAAGGAATACCATACCCTTTTCTTTCTGTAGGGACATATCCAAGATACAAGTTTTCTCCAAGATCAAGTGACTTCAAAGAGCCTTGACTACGACCGGCTACATCTTCCTGTCCCTCTAAAGTCAACATTCCATCACGCAAATAACGTTTTGCTATTAGACGATGTAGTTTTCCAAGATGTAGCTTTTGTGGAGAACGCAATACGACTGGGCCATTACCTAAATTGTACCTGCAAGATATACTATTTTTTATAATTTATGTAGGAGGCAAATTTACCAAAACAAAAAAGAGACAGCCATACAATTGATCATGTTTAGTAAAACTAGAACATCAAGAAAGAAATTGCTAAAAAAGGAATTTTCTTAAGGTATTCGACTACGTTCGGAACCGTGATTTTGCAAAAGCGTATAAATGGATAATACTTATGGCATTTAGTGTCACTTAGATTAGAAAATGGATATAAAATTGTTTTAAGAATAGTATTACAACAAAAAAATATTTAAGTACAAAATTTTGAGAAAAAATGAACATAGAATGACCCATTTTCAAAATATTCTCCTTTTGTTAAAAAGTCTTCTATTATAATAATATTTTGCCTGTATATAGTTCAGACCTCTGTACAGAGGCTAAACTAGAATTTTTGAAATATATAACTTAGAAGTGGGTTTATCCATGTTTATATGAAAACAGAGGGAGGAGGGATTTTAAGAAAAAAACGCTAATAGTTATTTCAATGGGTTGTAACTCTGAAAATAATGTGATTTTTTCAAAAATCGTAGTTGAGCCTCTGTACAGAGGTCTAAGCTATATACAGGCAATTTATTATTTTAATAGAAGCATTTTTTACAAAAGGAGAACATTTTGAAAAAAGGTTATTCTAAGTTAATTTTTTGCCGAAATATTGTATTTAAATAATTTTTTTTGTCCAAATGTCCTTAAACAGTTTTATACATGAATTCTAATCTAAGCTGACACTAAATATCATGAAAAGTATCCATTTATGTGCTTTTTTAAATTCACGGCTCTGAATGTAGTCGAATACCTTAAATCAAAGGAAGCCTAATCATGGGCTTTACGGTTAGGTTTTGAAAATCGACTTAATGGATTTAGGAATGGGTTTGTCTATGTTTTACGACGACAGAGGGTAGAAATTTTAAGAAAAAAAACGTCGATAGTTATTTCAATGGGTTGTAACTTTGAAAATAATATGAATGTTTCAAAAATCATAGTTGAGCCTCTGTACAGAAGTCTGAGCTATATACAGGCAAAATATTAATAATAGAAGCAATTTTCACAAGAGTAACATTTTGAATAAAGGTTATTCTAAAATAATTTTTTGCCGAAATATTGTATTTAAATAATTTTTTTTTGTCAAAATGTGTCCTTAAAACAAGTTTATACATGTATTCTAATCTAAGTGACATACGTATACGACAAGCATAGGATCAGAATCGTATAAAGGTGATACACATAACAGTATCCGCTTGATAAATGAATAAACGAGGTCAAGAAGTTAGATAAATATTGTCAAGTAACTGAATTATGCCTGTGAACATCAAATAATAAAAGAACAAATAAATACCATTTTATCAAATTGTGTATTTCCAGCGAGGACATTGCGAGGTGGAGGTTTATGTTTTTGTATTTTACTTACTTTTTTACTTGTTATTGATGGAGATATTCCCAGGAAACGTACTTCCATAGATAAATCTTGATTTTTCCCTTCGTAATTTTCAATAGGGAACAATTTATTATTAAAACTATACAACATTGTTCCGTGGAAAATTGCAAGGAAATGCAGGAAAGTTCTGTGCAATTAACATTTAGGTTCTTTCTGAGTAAATCATAGTTCTACGATTTGAAAACTATGCAATATTGTTATGGTATATAGTCAGGAAATGCAGGAAAAATCCGCACAGTTAACAGTTAGGTTCTTTCGGAGTAAATCGTAAGTCTTTATGAAAACTGTACAATATTGTTACGTGGTAGATGCCAGAAAATGCAAGAAAGGTCTGCGTAATTAGCATGTAGGATATTTCGAAGTAAATCAATTAATTCTGGAAAAAAATCTACAGAAATCTGCAGTAGAATTTCTAACAGGAAACAAATAAAACGTAATCTATATAAACACGTATCCAAGAATCGTACAAATATAGAACATAACATTTCGAATCTTTTATCAAAATTTAGCAAACACACAATCGTTTCTAAAGTTTCCTTGTCAAATATTTATCTTAGAAATGTTCAAGTCATTGTTGAGGCATTTATTTTTGTCGCACATTTACTGTTACGTTTGTTGCTAAGGGCACTGCCAGTAGAATAGTATAAAAATGTCTAGAAATGATCACAATACCATTTTGAAGAGAAGCGAACAAAGTCTCAAATATCCATAACAATATGAGAAGTTATAATGAATTTTTTTTTTTTTATTCGAAAAAATCAATCAAGATTTCTGAATGATAGATATTAAATCGATTTTTAAATATGCATACTTTAACATTTGTAAAAATAAATTTGTAATATAAAGATTAAGAAATGTTGTTACAAAGGATGTTCTATAGTAATAAATTAATATTTCGGAAACATGGAACCCGGAGCAAAAAATTAAGATCCAAGATTTTAATATCTAGATAATGATAAGAATTTCAGAAAAGTCAAACAAAAATATTTTACAAATCTTGACTTGAAGAATAAACTCAGATGACAGTAAGAAGCAATTATTTTCTAATAACTATATCGGATTCTATTTGTACTATTCGTACCTGTGAGTTCCGCAGATAATTCCTTTGAAAGACGGATGTCTTATCAACAGAATACAATTCTACATAGAATATATTCTATTATATTATGTATGGAATAGAATTATGAATATCATCTAAAGAATATTTTATATATGTAATAATAATCAGATTGTAATCGAATATTCTTAAAAACTTGACGTTCTTTGATAAAAATATCAGTGATTTCCGCAGCGCAGAAAATTATATTAAGTGTTCGTTTACAAAGGGAATTCTCATGAAATATTTTTATTTAAAGGGTAAATTCTCATTAAAAATATCATTATTTTTAGATATATTCTCTTTCACAGGGTTTCGCAGTCATTATAAATGCTATGTTTACTTACTGGATTGTGTAATTTTACTTTTTCAGTTCAACCCTATGAAAAGAATTGGTATTTCTACCAGTAAATAATTTATATTTCGAAATTCAAATGAAATTGTCTTAACAAACATTGTTAGGATAAGAAATCAGGAGGAATTGTGTATGAAAACATAGTAAAAGGCAGTGCTAGATGGAATTAAATTAGAAGAGTTATAAATAAAAAATAATACAAGTGAAACTGTTTTTCAGATGTCAGTATTATAACTAACGTTATCAGTATTTAAATTACTTTGATACTGATGTAATTTACATGTTTATCATACAGTGAAAGAAATTAGAAAATAATACATCTGAAACCATGTGGAGTAATTTTACAATTAACATTGGTTGGATTTTTTTTTAAATAAGGAGTTCGTGTGAAGATTTAGATATGAACTTAAACGCTGTAAATACTTTAAATGATGAATTAATTTTATAAACAAAAGCTATTTCAATTGTTTGATTCTGTCGTCTTATACTATATGGATATGCGTATGATTAACAGTTGATTTTGAATCTGTTAGCTTAGAATTCCAGTTGAAAAAATTTTAAGAAGAATGTGAATGGCTATAAGGCAATTATAATAAAGATTTCTAACTTTACCTGAATTCTACGAAACCATCCTTTATTGCTAAAGAGACAAAATCTCCTGTTCCTGTTGCAGTTTGACCATTGTACAGTAATATCCCATTCTTGCAAATGTTCTGAATTCTAATTCAAGAGATAGTCGGGTGTAAGCTTGTAATCGAGGCAGTTCTAAGTAGGACCTTCCAAAAAAGATGGCGTTTCAATGAAGTTTTCTGAAAAGAAATTTAGTTGTATAATTTTATTCACAAAACATCAAGAACAGCATCATAAGCAATCAGATTTAATTAAAAAAGATGAGATTCGATAATCTAAATACAAATGTAACTAAAAGTTGTTTTGAAAGTGATCTGCTTAAAATACGTTATGATACTCGTATTATAAAATTACTATATGTTTAAATCTTAATTTATAATGAACGTTAATACAACTTAAATGAATCAACTTTAAAAATTTTTGCAAATGATTACGTTGATTAAATTAGTGCAGTGCTTCTCAAAGTTTCAATATTCGCGACCCAATATTCAATCATAATTTTCAACGCCCCCCCCATACAAAACAAATTAAACCCAAAAATTAACTTTGATGCTAAAACTACGATACGACTTTTCTCTTAAGTGCCACCGGCGTATAAAAATTCTCGCTCAGCCAAAGCGTTAATTTCCCCAAAATATATATACGTCTTTCAAATACGGTCTTTTTGTACTGATATCGATAAAATTATTCCCAAGGGTTTGGGAAAAAAAAGGACCCCTTTAAAAAGTTTGTGAATATTTGCTTATTTAAGACATTTACTTTTTTAACCTTTCCCCCCAAAAAAAAAAGCTATCGCGAACTTCCCAATCCAATTAAGAATTTAATTCTAAACCCCACAAATTATCAATATAAATGATAACTTTTTTGTATAATTTTTTTTATGGGAAAACCCATGTGGTCACTGGTAGTTATTAAACATGCCTTTAACATTTTTGTTAAATTAATTTTAAAAAAACATTTGAGCACTGATACAAATTTTAAGTGTAATATATCATGTAAAACGGTTTATTTTTTTTCAGAACGTATGTTTGTTTACTTTTTAAAATAATAATTTTTTTAAAAATTATCTTTTATTTTTGACTTTCCAATATGCTAGTGCCCCCTTGTAGAGTTTTCACGTCCCCCAAGGGGGGAACTTTTAAAAAGCTGAATTAGTGATCTAAAAGAGTTGAAACTTTTGGGAAAAAGAACAAGCTGTAAAAAAAAACAAGATAACTAAAATTCAAAAAGGGTAGAAGGGGGAAACCTCAGTAGCAGTCACTATTGCAATTGACATTTTCCTTGATAATATTTAAGAAGACGGTGGACCAGATTATTATATTTCACAATTTAAATATATATATATTTTTTAAAAAATTACTATATACTGAATTTTTTTTTAAAAATTAAATTTTTTAAAACTATTTTTAAAAATGCTCCTTGGACATCAGTTTTTAAGATATGCACATAATTTTTGTTTTATATATTTATGAACTACAATAAAATATATCTGTGCATGGATGTTAAATTCAGAATAAAATTTGATGAAAAAAAGATAAATTTCCTATACTATATGAAATATTTCGCCAATTATCACACATTCAAGGAATTCAAAACAACACAAAATATGATTCGTCAATTTTTTTAGAAAACTAATGCACAAATTTGTGAATTATATCCTCTTTTATAAGTTGTGAAAATTTCAAAGAGATATGACGTAATTTGAAACGCAAGGAACATTTTACGTAACAATGAAAAGGGAAAATTTGTGAGCTAAGAAAAGTGCATTTTAAATATTTATTTGATTAAAATAAAAATTAATTCAGTAATTATTAATCAAAATGACAGAAGTTTTTTTGACATAATTATTCTATAAAATATAAGAAATAGTATTAGTATAAAAAATCAAAATCGCAGTTTTGACCGAAATCTGACATTGTGAAGGCCCACCATCTCCTTAAGTAAAGCTTTACGTATTTTCTTCATTCCTCCTAAAACTAAGAATTTTCGAATATATTTCTATTTATGTGGCTCAATGTGTGTGATGATGATGATGATGATGATGTGTGTGTGTGTGCAAGAACAACCAATGTCAAAATAAAATATCACATGTTGGATTGGAGAATCCAAGTGACTTAAAAAATGTTCCTATGAATAATACCGAAAGATATTGGTTCTGGAATTTTATGTTTAAACTAATAATTAAAATTGTTTTTTTGTGTGTTCTCGTGTATAAAAGTCAATTCAACTTTTTTATTAACCCTTAAACTTGTCGGAAACCACAAAATGTGTTTGGGTCGCCTCCGTTGGGTATTTATGTGTATCTCTTGCTCTATTTAAGAGTGCTTCCTAATTCATGTATACAAGGAAGCAAACATTGCTGGAAATCCCTAAGAGTAGTGTCTTCCATGTTAGCATTTCTACCAGTAAATTAAACCAGCGTTTCTCAAACTGTGGGGCGCCCCTTCCTAGAGGAACATGATAACTCTATAAGGGGGTGCGAGTATATTGAAAGTTCGAAATCAAAAGATTATTTTTTTAAAAAAAATGATTATTTTACTGAAAGTAAACAAACAAAATACATTCTGACATTCTAAAAAATAAAACAAACCTTTACACTGATGTAGTACACTTATAAATGTATCAGTACTGAACAATGTATTTTACAATTAAAATAACAATACTAAGTTAAGAGCAAGTTTTATAGTTACCAGTAGTTCCATGGGCTTGTCATATATAAAATTATATACAAAAAATTACACTTATCTTGATTATCTGTATCGTTTATATAATTAATCCTTTAACTGCCCAAAAGTCCCCGTTTTCCACATAAGGTGTTGTATGTGGTATTGGGAAAGGGGGGGAAATAAATAAGTAACCCTTCGCAAACACTGTAAAGCCCCTTTTATTGCAACCCAAAGTTGAAATTGCGTTCGGAAAAAATTTTTTATGGAAAAGCAGTGCACAAGAAAAGCATTTAAAAGAATGGGACTTATATATACGCCCGGGCAATTAACGGTTTAGGGGGGCAAAACGTTTATATAAGCCGGTGGCCCTTAAGAGATTAAAGTTCTATTGTGGCTATAGGGTCCAAGTTATAGTATTATTGAATTCAATGCATTGGTATTGAAAGGGGGGGCGCGATGAAAACTATGATTGAATTTTGGGGTCAAAAAATATTGAAACTTTGAAAACTAAAATTAAATTTTTACTACTTTGAACTAAATTGCAATATACAGTCGGACCTCTATATAACGAAGTCGCTAAACCCCAAAAAAAAGTTCGTTTTTAGGGAAAAATTCGTTATAAAAGATTCATTTTTCAATTTTTTTTTTATAAACAACATAAAACAAATTTTATGAACTCAAAAACACTATATTTTAAAAAGAAATTATTCCCCCTTTTGTAAATTAATATATATATTTTTTTTATATATTTTAAACTTATCAAAAAAAAAACTGTAAGGAAAGTTTCTTTGTGCCCCCCTCTTTACCCCCACACTTCCTGAAAATTTAAAATTTTTCCCCGTTCCCAAAGCACTTACATTTTGACGTTTTCGAGCCACAACAAACAACGTTACCAGAACGATAGATCAACACTACAAATGAACAAAGACTGGTTAAGGATAGGGAACCCAAACCCACTATGGGCGAAAAGGGATATCGGAGATGTTTCCTGTGAAAAAATGGGGTTTTAGTGTTCCCTTTTTGGGGATGGCCCTTTCCCAGAATTCCATTGCGCCGGCGCCCCTGGCACCTAATAAAACCAGTTAATGACCACCATAAAATGTTTTAAAAGGAGAGAAAAACAGAAGTCGGGAAATATTTAAAAAAAAAAAAGAAAAAAAAATATTGAACCCTTAAACAAAAGTTCGATATATAGAAAAAGGACTTCGCTATTGGGGGGTTTTTTTATTTGGAAAAAAAATTGGGGAAATTTTCTTGGTTCCACGAAAGAGTTCGCTTTTTTCGCAATAAAAAGGGTTTTTGAAATTTTGGGAGGTTTTTTTTGTAATTCCATTGCTTCTCAATACACTTAGTCAATGAGGAACAATTTAATACAGAAATCTTAAACCAGTCAAAAGTTTAATTTTAGGCGCAAATAAGGGAACTCTTTTCAAAAACAATTAAAAAAAAGTGAAAAAAAAGAATAAAATTTTTGGAAAGAAAAAAATTATATTTTAGTAAATCATACTGCTAATAGCCTAAAGAGTCGCATGCGGCTCTGGAGCCATGGTTTGTGAGCCCCTGACTAATGTAAGGACTAATAGAAATACCAAAAATGATGGTTTCGTTATAAGAAAAGAATTGGAAGATGTACCTAAAACTTTGAATTTAAACCAATAACTTTCAATTTAAAATCTTAAAACTTAAAAAAAAAAATTAATTTTAAACCTGATGCTTTTTTGTACAGCAAGATCAATAGAGATTACCCCCTAAAGAAAAAAATCTTACATAATAAAATATATCAGAATTCGAACACATATGAGTTTATCATAAATTTGAACGGATAATATAATTGTCATCCTGTTCCGCTGAAGAATATAGTCAACAAAATGAAAAAAATATTCCTTAAAAAAGGGAAAAGGGCACCCCCCTTTAAAAAATGTTTATTCAAGCTAATACATTTGTTTGTTTTTCATTTTGCAGAGTACACAATTTTTTTTTTTTTTTAGCTATCGGATTTTTTGAAAAAAATAAAGTATAATTACAATGTAGAAAAATCTTCCAAAATCCGGTCGTTATTCTTTTCCAAATTGTGAAAGCAACTGGTATATCGTACACAAATTAATATTTAAGGCATCTTGGTAAAAACAAATGAATATACAATTTTTATTTGATATATGGCAGCCATAAAGAGTAAATAATATTTTTTTATTTGAAACTTTTTATTTATTTGGAACAGCAAGAGAAAATATTTCCTTTTCGGTTTCATTTCTTTTACACATAAGTATAAATAAAAAACATAAATATTTACCTTCAGAAAAAAAACCTAATAAATCTCTATTTTTCTGTTGTAAATTTTCAAAGTATTGTAACTTTTTCTGCTACTCTTTTTATGTCAACATTTATTGTATTGGTCCCCCCCCCCTTTTGTACAATACTGAAGCAAATTCATTTGAATATTAAACACTCAATTGCTACTTATTTTAATTTTTATCTTGAAAATAATAATGGAAGTCTTTAACTATTTATTTATTTCCTTAAATTAGATTAATGCATTAAAATGGATTACTGGAGTTAACAGTGGATTAGTTTTATGCATTATAACGCTTGATTAAAATGAGTACGACTCAATATCTGGTAATTATCTCTACCTACATTAATAATTCCAAGATTTAAAACTTAACTTTAATAAATATAATTATCATCTTTCCAGATATGTCTGTATTTTTTTTTTAAAATGCTTTTTAAAACATATAAGTACAAATATAATAAACAGAATGGAAATTTTTAAAAGAAAGTAAGAATTGTCACTTTTTAATCACGACTAAAATCAATGATTCGATGATCGATTTTTGATAGATGAAGAAAAATTGAATTATAATTAGTGAAATTAATTGGTTATTTATAATATATTTTATCCGTCAATAATGATAATAGAAAAACATCCAAACCTGTGCGCTTACACCTTTTAATAATTTTAACAAAAACAATAATAATAATTAATTAAAGTATTACAAATGGAGTAAAAATTATTCATTTAATAACAGAATGTATAAGAATAAACAAAATGTAATTATAAAATAAATAAATATATATATATGAGAATAAAATACTTTAACGTATGAAAAGTTAGTGAAATCAGGTTGTAAATTGCCCAAATTTAAAATTTAAAAGTAACCTTTGGGTTTTATTTTTTTTTCCCATAAATTTAAAAAATAAAAAATCACCAAGCTAAAAAAATTGAAATTTTTAAAAAAAATAAATAAAAATCCACGATGAGCATAATAGACATTTGAAAGTAATGCATATCTACTTTCAGAATGTATTTCCCCAAAAAATTTTCTAGAATTATTTTTTTCAAACCAATAAATTTCAACTAATTTTCATAAATGTGGAGTTGCAATTTCGGTGCGCAGAGTTAATGGAAAACAAAAATTTAATGAACAATTTAAATTAAAAGAGGTTTGGTAACACAAAAAAGTTGTGGAAATATAACCAATGTAAATAAATTCTTCAATGACTTTTCCAAAAAATCGATTTACATCTTTCTGTTAAATTCCTATAATGATGACATCACTTTTTCCCCCAATGTTTAGAAAACTGATTTTTACCATCATAAAATTATAAAAAAGGCTAAATGGTAAACGCACATTAAATTAAAAATAAACTTTAAAAATAATAAGGCATTTAACCTCCCACAGGAATGTAGCCAAAATCTAAATCTAATTTTCTATTTCGGCTATTATATGAGGTATTGTAATAGATAAGTTTTACTTAATTAATTTAATTATTTAATTTTAGATGGCCATGTATAATAGCGGCAATTTTTTAATCAAAATAAAATATGTAAATTTATTATTTAGTTAAGAATAATAAAAAAAAACATAAATTTATATATATAAATAAGAAAAGATTATTTATAAAATGCCCCCCTAAAATTTTTGTAAAAATACCTACACTATTTAATTGTTGGATTAACTCCCAACTTATATATGAATTAATTGTGCTGCAGTAAATAGAGAAAAATAAAAGTTTTTCATCATCATTAGTATATATTACAAAATATCATTTGATAAATTAATAATATTATGAGTTCTTAGCGAATTAAAAAGTTACATGAGTTTCTTTGTAATAGAATATATGAATCTGAGTGAAATAAAAATGACTATACATATTAAACAGATTACAATTTACGTATAATTTACCGTGTAATTACATTATATATCAGCGTTTCTCAAACTGTGACAACACTACAAGGGGGCGCGATTATATTGAAAAGTCGAGAACAAAAGATTATATAAAAAAAATAAATATTAAATTTCTGAAAAATAAAAAAAAAAAAACATTCTGACCAAAAAAAATAAAATACACATTTACACTCCCATATATTACACTTATAAATATATCAATGTTTCCAAAATTTTTTATATAATTAATTTAACAATACTAAGTTAAAAAAGAAGTTTATTAAAATTTCCAGTGACCTTTATGGGGTTTTACATATCTTTTATAAATTTTTTTACGGTTTATAATTAAACCTTTTAAATGCCGATCAAAGTTACGCGATTCGCTTCCAAAAAGCCAACCATTTTCCACTTAGACACCGGTGATGCATCGGGGGAAAGGGGGGAGGAATAAAGGAACAAAAAAAATCTAAAAAAAAATAAATCCTTCACAAAAAAATTATCAAAACCCCTTTTTTTGCATTCCAAAATCTTTGGAATAATTTTACGGATAGCAGTACACAGAAAAATTCGCACTTAAAAAGGAAAGTTTTATACGTTAAAAAAACCTTTTACAAAGCGAGACTTTTATAACGGGGGGGGGTTGCTTAAGTTTAAAGATGGGATCGTAATTTTACCTTCAAAATATAATGAAAATTTTTATTTTTTTGACCCCAATTAATTTTTTTTGGGGAAGATGACAAAAAGTATTTAAAGGTTTTTTTTTTACACCAAACCTATTTTTTTTACAATACTTAATTTTTTATTTATTTTTGTTTAAAAAATTTTTAAAAAATACAAAAAAGCCAATTGGCGACTTAAGCAAATTTTTGGAATGGCAAAAAATTAAAATTTTTTCTAAAAATTTTAAAAAAATTATTTGAATGAAAAATACACCAGGTTTTTGGGACTTTTGAACCTTTTAAATTAAATTTAAAAATTAAAAAGTTTTTTTTCCTTTTTAAAAATTTATTTAATTTTAAAATTTTAAAAAAAAGTTGTTTAAAAAAAAAAAATTTTTGGATTAATTTAAAAAAATTGCTTAATTTTTTTATACCCCCTTTTTATTTTTTATTAAAAAAAATTTTTTAATTTAATTAAAAAATGTAAAAAAATTTTTTTATTAATGGAAATTACTTAAAATTTTTTATTTTTGAAAAAAAATTTAGAAAAAATTTTTAAAAACTTTAAATTCCCAAAGTTTAAAATTTTTGCAAAAAAATATTACCCCAAAAAACCCCAATTTAAGTATTTCAAAAAAAATTTTTAAGGAAAATAAACCAAAACCCTCTTAAAATTTAAGGTTTTGAGTTTCCCCGAAATTTTTTTAAGTGAAAAATAAGGTTCAAACTTTGGGAAAAATTTTAATTTTATAGGAAAAAAATTTTTTTAAAATTCTATTTAAAAAAAATTCCCAAATTCCAAAAAAGAGAAATTTTCCGAATTTTCCCCGCTTTTAATTTTTACATCTTTTGGGTATTAAACCCTTTTTTTTAAATTTTAAAACTGAAAATTTTAAAATTTAAAAAGGAAACAAACATTTTCCCAAAAAATTTTCTTTTATTAAATCCAATTTAAACAAAAGAAATTTTTAAAGAATTTGGCTTTTAATAAAAAAAAAAAATTAAATTTCTATTTTGGATTTTAAAATTTCATATTTTTTCCTAATTTAAAAATTTTTTAAATTTTAAAAAATTTTAATACAAAAATTTTTTAAAAATTTTTAAAATTGGGAAAAAATATTTTTCAATTAAATTTGAAAAAGAAACTATTTTATTGTTTTTTAAAAAATTGGTTTATGGGGGCCCCTTTTAAAAACTGCAAGGGAAAAAAATTTTTTTTTGAAAAAAAATATTAAATTTTGAAGATTTTTTAATTCCCTAGATATTTAAAAATTTTTTTAAGATTTTTTTAAAAATTTTCCCCCTATTTTAAAAATTATTTAAAAATAAATTAAAAAAAAAATAAATAGTATTTTGAAAATTAAAATTTAAAAAAGAAATTAAAATTTTATAAAAAATTCCTTTAAATTTTTTTCAATTTTAAAGGTTTCCAAAAAAGGGGGAACCCAACCTTTTTTTAGAAATATTTTCTTCAAAAATTTTTAAAAAAAAATATTTTGTTATGAAAAAACTTTGTTTTTTTTGAATTTTCAAATTAACTTAAATTTTAAAATTTAAAATAAATATTTATTTTTTAAATTGGTTTTCCAATTTTAATTAAAAAATAAATTTTATTTAGTCATTAATTTTATTTTAAAATTTTTAAAAAATTTGTTTTTTTAAAAATTTTTAAAAAAAAAGCCCTTTAAATTTTTAATTCAAAAAAATGTTTTGGGGAAACCAATTTTTTTTTAGAAAAATTTTTATTTTTAAAAACTTATTTTAATTTTACTTAAATTTCGGGGGTTTTAAACCCTTTTTTTTTTATTTTTTTTTGAAAAAACTTTGTTTTTTTTTAAAAATTGGGAAAAAAAAATATTTAAAAAAAGGGGGGCCATTTATTTTTCCTTTTTTTTGAAATAGTTTTTTTCTTTCAATTTTTCCTTTCTTTTAAAACCCTTTTTTTTTTTCTTAAATGGGTTTTTTTGGGTTTCCTTATTTTTTTAGCTTTTAATTTTTTGATTTCCCAGTAAATTAATTTTTACCTTTTAATTTTTTTTTAATTTTTTTTTAATTCCCTCCTTGAGACATTTTATTTTTCTCTTTTTTTAGCTTTATTTTAATATATTATCAGGTTTTTTTTCCACGTGTTGTATTTGGGGAACTTTTCAACTTGTTTTTTTTTTTTTTTTTCCCTTTTTTTACTATTTTTCAAAGTTTTGCTGTACGGGGGAAAGGGTTTGGGTCCATAAAAACCCGGGGTAACCCCCAATTCACTGGCCCAATTTAGGCCACAGCTTTAAAATTATAAAGGTTTTCCCGTTTAGTCCAAAAAACTTTTTTTTATTTCATTTGTTGTGTCTGGTAAATTTAAAATTTCTTTCCCTTTTAGCACAGTGGGGTTCCAAAATTTTTTTTTAAAATTTTTTTTTTTTATATATATAATTTTATATATATATATGTCTGGGGACTTAAGAGGACTTGGTACCAAAAAAAGACAGACCTATCTTTTTTTTTTTTTTATTTTAAAACTTAGTGTTTGCCTTATTATTTTTTCATTGATATATCACTGTAATGTCAGGAAAAATTTTGAAGTTTAAAAAACTTCCCTTTGAAAAAAAATTGCTAGGCCAAAAACCCATTTTTAAAAAAAATTTAAAAGCGTTTTTTATAAAAAATCTAATAAAAGAAAAAATATAAAAAAAAGAATGTGTAGTATATAAAGGGAGGGGTATTTTCGAGGGAAAAACAATAAAGTAATTTTTTTTTTTAGGGTTTTGTAAAAATTTTTTTTAATTAAGGCATTTTATATTAATAATTTCCTTAATTTCCCGTTCTTATTCCTGATAAAGTTTTTTTTATACAAAATAAAAACTTCAAAATTATGGAAAAAAATTTTCTTTCCCGGCAGAAAAAAAAAATTTCTTTTTTTCTTTGAATTTTCTTGTTTAAAATTTAAAACCTTCTTAAAAAATTTATCATTTATAAAATTGTAAGGGGGTTTAAAAAAAAAACGAAAATGCAATTATTTTCAAGAAAAAAATATAATAAAAGTAAGTCTTAAAATTTATTTTAAGTTTATTTAAACTTATTATAATTTTTTTCAGAATTTAAACTTTTAAAGTGGTTTTTCCTTTTAGTTTTGTTTTTCTAAAAAAATTGGTTAAAAAGGTTTTCCCTTCCCCAACTATTTACCAATCAATTTTTTGTTTTGTTGTTTCATACAAAGATTTAAAAAAAATTAGAAATATCCGATTTTGCTGTAAACTTTAATATTTTAAAAAAAATAAAAATTTTAAAAGATATTGGTTTTTCTTTGGGTTTTTTGCATGTATATCCTTTTTTTTTTTTCCCCCGAAAACAATTGTTTTTGTAAAAAACGATCCCCAAAGTTTTTAAATACACCCCTAAAAAATATTTCAAAAAAATTTTAGGTCAAAAAATTAATATTTTCAGAAGGGTAAAAATTTTAAAAATTTTTCAAAAAAAATTTAAATTTTTTTAAAAATTTTAAGAATAATATGGAAAAAATTTTATCTCGTATCATTTTTGAATAGAAAAAAATAAATTAAAAAACTTTTTAAAATAATTTTTTAAAATTTATAAATAAAGGGGTTTTTCAAAAAGGGTGCCAAGTCTTCTTAAGAGGTTAAAAAATCTTAAAAGTCTATTATAAGAACTCTTGTTTAGTGGTTTATATTCAAAAATGCATTTATTATTTAAATAAAAACCCTAGCGATAAATTTATTTTTTATATTTTATAAGTATAAAAAGGGTTTTTCTTCAAAATCAAATTTAATAAATAATCTAATTAATTAAAAAAACTTTGGAAATCAAAAGGGAAACCCTTTTTCCGAGCACATTCTATAAAAATAAAAGTATTCGAAATTTTTTCGACTATACGAAAAAAATATAAGGGTATTAAATCCTTCCCAAAGGGTAACCTTTTTCGGGTATTAATGCTTTCCCCAGAACATCTTTGAAACAAATGTTCAATTCTCAAAGACTGTTCATTAATCTTAGCCAAATGAATAGTTGCATGGATCCGAAAATTTAAATTGCGCCAAAAATAAAAGAAATAGATCGATTTTCGTCTGAATTCTCTCAGAGGAGAGATGAAACTGAATTAGAATCTTTAAACGGGGAATGGTGTGTACTTGAAAGCTATTTAAAGTTCTTTGCTGTCATTACATTGCAAAAAATCCTGTCATTTTAAGTAGCTCATTAGATATGCATTGTATTATTACATCGGTTACATTTAAATAGAGTTAGTTATATTTGTAATCCTAAATGAAATGAAAAGCACAAGAAAAACGTTCACTGAATTTTAAATGCATAAAAGAATAATAAAAATCTGTAATTAATTTTTTTTTTGAAAATTAGTTTTTAAAAACGTATAGTTAAGGAATTCTTATTTTAGTTAATAGTTAAGAATTTAAAGGGTATTTCAAATAAATCGGAGGGAATTCTTAATTGATATTTATTAATTGTAAATCTTAGGATTAAATATTTTTTTAAAGATTTACAAAGTAATACAAGCCTTAACTGCTGTATAAAAAGAAAAGATGCATATTTTTGAAGAAAAGAAACGTATATATTGCATTAGCCAATGCTAATAGCAGACACATTAGGGTGGAGGATCAATTTTTTCAGAATTTCAAAACGTGCCTATGTGGAAAAGTTCGCTGGTACATAGATGAACCTACTGTACACGATGCAGCGGAAGAGTCGGAAAAAGCTTGAATCCGACTAATGCGACAGTGTGGGGAAAGAGAGCTGGTTATACTAAAATATAGTAATCTATCAAGTTTTAAATAAGAGGGGCACAATATTGAAACCAAGTGTATAGATAAAAGATGCAATTTTGTGCAGAATGGCTACACCTAAGCCACTTGGTGTACCACAACACTCAAAATATTAGAAGTAGAACATTCCCTTGGAAATGTCCACCCCTACCATAGAGCTTCCTTTCCGCATATATAGGTTCCAATTAATAATTTTTCTCCATATTTCCTTTAGATTAATTATTTATAAACTTTGAACCATGAAACAAAAGAAGAGTACATGGGGACCTGCTCCGTAATTTTGATACATATTTGTGTTACTAAAGAAACTTTAAATCATGAAATAAATCATAACATTAGTTCAGTGCTTATCAAACTTTCTATACTCGCGACCCAATTTTTAATCATAATTTTCATCGCGCCCTCCCCTTTACATACAATAATAATGTATTGAATTTTAATAATAATACACTTTGATGTAAATCTACAATACAACTTTAATTATAAAGATAAGAACTAAATTCGTATATAATTTCATGACGTGCCCATAGAATTACTAGTAATTATTAAGCTTGTTCTTGACTTAGTACTGTTAAATTAATTGTGAAATACATGGTGTAGTACTGATACATTTATAAGTGTATTATATCAATGTAAATGTGTATTTTATTTTTCATTATGTCAAAATGTATTATTTCTTCTTTTTTTTTTGCTTCATTTCTGTAAATTAATAATTTTTTTAAAATAATGTTTGTTTTCAACATTTCGTTATACTCGCGGCCCCCTTGTAGGCTTATCCCTTAGAGAGGCACGCCCCATAGTTTGAGAAACACTGAATTAATTCAGTAAATATTATAGAATACTTAAACATAATTTTTTTTAGAAAAAAAAATGAATAAATTATTACAGAATGATTTAAAGGAATCGAGACGTTATAATCTGCAAAAAATTGACTTTTCAGTTCTTATCTTAAAAAAATATAGATTTTATGCTCTTCTAAAATGTACGACATGTATAGGTATAAAACTTAATCTTATCTTTCTTTTTTTTTTTTGCTTTGCAAATATTTGAACTTGGTTATATTAAACATTAAGTCAGAAACTAGCGAGTTATTGAAATCAAATAAAAATAGAATGCACATTTGTGAAATATAATCTTTTTTTAAATATATTTTGAATAAACTTTAGAATATACATTGAATATTTTAAATTAGAAATATTATGTTATTTTTCCATACTGCATGGTTTTTGATTATAATTTTATAAAAATTACTTAAGGTTAACTGTTGTTAAATTTAATATTAGTGTTAAAATTATAACCTTAAACTGAAATCTTACCGAAGCATGAATTAAAATATGACAAAATGTGTGGAATTAAAACATTAAAAAAAGTTAAATTTATTGAATGATTTTAAATAATATAAATAATGATAGAAAAAAATCATTACTTCAAATTCAGCCAAATATTTATAATTAGATTATAATCAGATTTATCTCTTAAATTACATTACTATACTATAATCTTCACATTTTTATTTATAAATTAATTTTAAACAAAGATGAGCAATATAAGTTATTTTTCGAAATAACTTCCAATTAAAGATATTCACTCTGTTTTATGCCACACTAAATTATAAATGGATTAAACATTTAAAAATTCCAAAAATATATTATCCACCACATTCAAATTCACGAATAAAAACTATTACTTGAAAATTGTTTATTTAACTTAGAGGGAAATATTTTCCCGTTGAAAAAGAGCTTGTTAAGAGAAATCGTGAACTGAAAATCCACATCTCTTAAATGCCATTGTAATGGGAGTAATTGAATCATTTTGCCGCGAGTAATTTGGAAACAAATTATTTATTTCTCATGCATTTTAAGAAAAAAGGAATTCCTATTAAGTAACAAGAACTGTAATGGGGCTGCTGAAATTCTAAGCGGAATAGAGAAAAATAAAAGCATCTTTCTTTTTTACTTTCTAAATAAAAGTTTTTTTTTGTTTTTATAAATAAAATATATCAATTAACTTAAATCTTTAATTTTTTTTGATAACTTTGCTAATTTTATTAGTCTTTGAGGTTAAATTTTAATTTTAAATGTTACAAAAGTTAATTAGGCTTTATTAGTATAAAAATTGATAAAACTAATAATATAAGAAATACTTTTAATTTTTGATTCTTTGAATAGTTTTCGTTGTCAGATTAAAAAAAATATTAGTGAATTATTGGTATTCGTTAGAGATAATCAAATTCGGGATAAATCTCGACAAAAAAAAAATGAAAATGTATTTTTAATAATATACTAGAAGGATAAAGGTTTCGTTTATAATAAGTTGGATTTCCTTTTATTTTTTAATTTCATATTTCTTTTGTTATAATGTGTTAATTCTAACCGTGTAACTCAAACTTCTTAGGTCATATTCATTCTGATTTATTGTTTTAGTTTTTGTCTCCGAACTTAACAAGCTTATGAAGGTAGAGAAAAGAAAGTAAGAAATTCAGAAGTTATGGAAGAAATAAGATGGTTAATTAATTAGTGGTGTTGGTGTCTGTATTGCCATGGGACCAGCTACCTCGCAATTTTAAATTTTAATCAAGTGATGTGGATGACAATGGGTTAGAGAGGCAATTTAGTGGATTACTGACACAACCATAGAAGAAGTAAAGCACGCTAGCCAACTAATTCTGAAGGGAAAAAATTTTCAAATCAAATACCCCTAGTAAAATTACTTTCCAAAAGCAGAGGCAATAGCAAGATTGGTAACAAGATCACCAGAGAGCTTTGTTGACCGGATTTAATTCCGGATATATTTTTTCGCCAACTATTTTAAAAATTATAAGAATTTTCAAATGAAGTTAATAACTTAGATATATTGTAAATAAAAAGTCATGAATAATTAATTTTATCTTCTTTATAAACAGCTTTTAAAACTAATAAAAGCTGATTTAAAATTAATTGATGATCCACATATATTCCCAAAATGATTCCAAAGTTTGCGGAAATTAAAAAGGAATTTTATAGAGTCAATTTAATAAAAAGTATGTTTTCCGGGAAATCTTTCCTAAAAGAAAAAAACAAAAACCACGATTCTATTGTGGCAAAATAATCTCAATTTGCAAAGTCAGTATTTTTGCATTATTGTATGTATAATAATTTTTATTCATATTCTGCAAAACAACAACAACAACAATAAAAGAACGATAAATAAAGAAGACATTTGTAAAATTTATAAACAACAAAATCCTGCAAGTTATACTAGTAATTAAAAACTTAATTTACCACAACAATAATATTTTTAAAATCATTTAACTGTTTCAAAATAAAATATTTTCAATCATTTCATTACAGTACAAAACAAAAGAAATTGCATGTAAAAAAGTAACGTATTTTGTAACTCGAGAATCAACAAATCAACAATGGGTTTTAATAAAATTGAATAAATATTTTTAATTATTATTTGACTACATTAATGAAGAAAATGCTTTAAGTCTTATTAAAGGTTGATATTTTTAAAAACAAATATCAGCTGAAGAAGCAAATTTCTCTTTTGTAAATTAGTTTCGAATAAATAATTTGTATGTCAACGACTATTGTATTACTTTCTTTGCATTTAATTAGGCATGATTTACTAAATACATATTTTTCAACTCCTTTAACAATATTATTTCCTTTTTTTACTAAAACCGTTCGGAGATTTGATCAAATCACTGACTTTCTTCAGAAAAATGACCCAGAGTTTTATATTAACATCTTTCCAGAAATTATCGTATCCCTTGTGGATTCGATAAAATCCCTAAATTCACTATTTGCTTGCGATATATATATATATATATATATATATATATATATATATATATATATATATATATATATATATATATATATATATATATATATATATATATATATATATATATATATATCACTATTCTTTTAAAACTTTTTATTTTTCTTTTTACCTTCTATTTTTCATTCATATATATATAGCATTAATCATTAAACAGTATTTGATATCTTGCTACAAAAATACTTTAAAAGGATATAAAATGAATATACGGTGAGAGTTATATTAACATAGTATAATAAAGCTGCATGAGGGCTATTGGCGACCGACCTCGTAATTTTTAACCATGATTAAGTGACGTAGACAACACCTATAAGTCGTCACCCTCTTCTCCTAACTTCCATACCACACCAATGGGAGACGTTTGAGCATCGACCAATTTAACGCGCAGTGGCCTCCTCTACATTGCGGATCTTCAGCGGTTAGGCTCGAACTAATGACACGCCAGTTACGAGTCTGTTTTGATGACAACTAGGCTAGCGCATTCACTTAAAAATACAGCAAATAATGAGAAAGAAATAAGGAAACGAGTCTTACAGTAGTCGCATATGATGTGCAACATCTGACATGTTATCGTGGTAAATACGCAATATTAACTTTTTTCCTGAAAAAAATATGAAAAAATCTCTCTCTCCCGCGCGCGGGCATAATTGGAAATAATTCTCTATCGAATAATTATATCTTTAATATAAAAATGGTACTTCATTAACAAAAGGAGTAATGTGAGATATTTTATCAAAAATAATTATTCTTGTTCAATTTGGGGAAGAGCGGAGACAATAGACTTATGATAGCTTTAAAATATGACACATATACTTCTGATTTTAAGAGTATTTAAAAACCGTTGAAAAACAGCGTCAATAAAAAGCATCACTGTTGCTTGGTTGAAACATTTATTTGTGTTCAGTTCGAGCTTGAGTTCATCATTCACAAAGCTATAGGTGGCTCATCTTTTGGCAAACTGAAGTTAAAAGTTAAAATCACCACTCAAAATCAGGAAGCGAGTGATAATTTTTTTAAAGAGCAGAACCACCTTCGTTACATGGTAAAAAGTACAAACTGGGAAATCTTTATTTTTTAATAGTTTGATTCGAAGAAATGTATACGACTACCGAAATCACTGTTTGTCCGTTTTCAAATAAGCATTTAGCCGCATTTATGTCCCCCCAACATCATGACTAACGGTTTCGAATAAGCGCTTTCAGTTAGCGATGGCTACCCAAGAAGTTGGACCCCATGCGAGGGCAGCGAAAAGTCACAACCCTGAACTCTCATTGGTCAAATCAAGTAGCGCGTACTTACATCACATCATGTTACACACATCCGTCCCTTTTCACGAAATCACTCCTAACAAATATCCAGCAACCGAGAGGAAAGATGTTACACACATAAAAAAGATAAAGCATACATTCAAATTATGTTCTCTTTTTGAGGAAAGCTGAAAAGAGAAATATATTTCAAATACAAATAGAATATATGTTTGGAGAAGGATGTGTGTTCAGGTGGTATCCATTGGATTATTTATTGTTTTATTGCAAGTTATTGTTACATTAGACACGTTCCCTCTATCAAAAGCAATTTTCTCCACACCATTCTGAAGCTTTGCCTTGCTTTCAAAATATTCAGGAAGTGATCACCACAGAGCCGGTTCTTTCACGGCTAGGGTAGAAAACCATTACCTTTAAAGGGAGGTGGTTTCATAGTGAAAACAGGAAGAGAAAAGGTTATAAATCTGAATATTTTGTGTGAACTTTCATAGGATAAAGAGCATTTTGATGTCATTCAAAACACGAAAAGTATGTTTTGCTATTCCTTGTGTGATATCTGTATTTCGACTTCATAAAATACAAAGTTTAGCAAATCTAAAAGACCATCGTGTAAGATGAACTCAAAGTATTAAATACTGCAGTACTCCCACCTATAAATCTTTATTAGAACTAATTTTCAGCAGACTAATTTTTGTTAAATTGCTAATTTTTCAAATAAAAAAAGATATGAATAGGTAGTTTTACAGTAAAAATACACCTTCCTTCAATGGTCTAAATGAAATAAAGATATAATTTGCCTATTGTTTTATGTTTCTGTAAAATAACTCTCGGTTATTATTTATTTTAAAATTATGAATTTGTATTCATGTTTTACACTTAAGATTTTCTCCAATCATTTTCCTCAAATATAACAACAAATTTATACCAATGCTTAATAATATTTTTCAAGAAATAAGAATTCAATGTGGGGAAAAAAAGAAAAGTAAAGAAATTACTATACGCGTATTTTTTCGACCATTTCTCAGGGCTAAAATGCAAAAGAATTTTTTACTAATTTTCAGTTACCCCAGATACTAACAGGTCATGAAAATTTTAAGAGCTATTTGTCTATGTTTAATTTAATTGGTAGTGATATTTGTTCTTGTGTTGAGGAATATGCTTTGTATTGTAACCTATATTTTCGTAAAAGAAAAAATGTTTAAAAGTAGTTGAAACAGTAGGTATTTCCTGGCCTTCTATTTTGTCTTTGTTGGTAAATTGTACAAAAGTCTTAATGCCTTAATAAATTTTGTTTACTATATAGATTTTTATATAGGTACCTCTCCCCACCCTTCTTTTTAACAAGCTTTTATAAGTTTCACTTGCATGTAATGGAATATTTGAACTCGATTTTTACCCCCTTTAAAAGGTCAGATTAATTCGAAATTTTGCACACTTGCCAAGGACCGATGACAATACAATAATTTCATTATTTTGTTTCATTATCCTAATCATGATGGTCAAGAATAAGGATTTTAAGGATTACCGAGATTTGGCAACTAATTCATTATATCGTTTCCAGATTTGGTGACTAAAAGATTAAGGAGCAACCCTAAAACCACAAGTAGGATTGCAGTTAATACAAATAAAGCAAAAAAAAGTGTTCTTCATGTGAAAAAGGGTAGGGTGGAAATAAAAAAAAAGACTCGTACATGTGAAGAAAAATAATTTATGTTCTTACTGCTAAATATATACTTTTTTATTTTTATAAAAAATATTTATACGTTTAGTAGTTTAGAAGTGATGATACGAATTAACATTACAGCAATACATTTAAAAGGTGATAAATTTATGTTCTAACTGCTAAATATTTTTTATTTTTATTTTGTTAAAGCAATATGTTTAAAAAGTGATGTTTTAGTGCTTTCTTAGCAATACACGTTTAAAGTTGATAATACGTTGACATTAATATTTCTTCTTACTACACACTTTTATTAGATTGAACCTGTATCTATAGAGACGGAATCTTTGAGGAAATATAACGATATAGAGACTCATCAGAGACCTCTTAAACGGAAGATAAATATTCAGACCCATTAATTAATATCCATTGAGGAAGATTAATTCCAGGAATACATAATTCTGGATAAATATCAAGAAACTCAAAGGATATTCAACAAGGAATAAATAAGAGAGTTTTAAAAACTAAAAAAAACCAGGCTTTTATTGTTGATCGAAATAAAAATGAAATAAGTGCAATTTAAAAAAAAACAACTAAAAAACACATAGTGTATCGAAAAAACTCTTAATATAAGAATAGAAATAAATTAAACAGAAGAAAAATCAAGTAGCATAGTGGTAAAAAGTATGGGGTGCTTTGTATTACATTTTTTACACTAACTCAACATTCGGAATAGAACTAGTAAGAAATTATATTTTGTGTAATGTAGAGCACTCACGTTTTACTCAATGACATTAATTTTTCTCGTTAAAGATATCGAACTACGTTCGGAACCATGATTTTTGAAATGGCGCATAAATGGATAATTTTCATGATATTTGAGTGTCACTTGTTAAATATATATATAAAATTGTTTTAAGGACATTTTGACAAAAAATTATTTAAATACAATATTTTGGCAAAAAAATTAACTTAGAATAACCTTTTTTCCGAATCTTCTTTTTAAAAAAATACTTTATTGTGTCTTTTAATCACAGCCATATAAACTCAGACCCTCTCTCTACAGAGGCTCAACTATGATTTTTGAAAAATTCACATTATTTTCAGAGTAATAATCATTTGAAATAGTTATCGGCGTATTTACTAGCTTAAAATTTCTCCCTCTGTTGTCGTAAAACATGGATCAGCCACGCTAAGTTATGTATTTCAAAATTCTAGTCGATCCTCTGTACAGAGTCTGAGCTATATTCTGATCAAAAATATATAATAGTCATTTTCACAAAAGGGAGAATATTTTGAAAAATGGAGTCATTATGTTCATTTTGACAAAATATTACATAAACCTAATTTTTATTAATAATACTGTTCTTAAAACAATTTTGTCTTTAATTTAAGTGACACTACCATTCATAAATAGTATCATTTATATGCTACAAAATCACGGTTTAAAACGTAATCCGTCACTAATATTTTATTCTTATATCCAGAAGTTATCATTTTACTTTTAGTTCGATTCACTATAACAGCGTGTTTTTTAGTTATTTTTTTAAAACTATTATTTAATATTTGTGTATTTACCCTTCTTCCTTTTCATTTTATATTTGTATCTCAAACGAATTTTTTATTTTGTTTTAAATTATATAACGCCGTTACCCCTTATATATGTAAACTTCATGTTATACAATATGTAGAACGGGAGTTTTGCAAATAAATTAATAAAAAAAATCATACACGTACATTAATTTTAACAAGTTTCACGGATATATTTTACCAATAATGTGTATGCAAATAAAATTCACAAAATTGTTGAATATTTTGATCACTGTTAAATCATAACAAGTGGATATTTATTTTCTTTTCGAAGGCTCTCCCCTTTCCCGAGCGGGGCTGTAAAAGATAGTCCTTCCACCACAGAAAGTACGAGGTCATTGACCAATAGAGCGGATATATAAGAAAGGAGATAATAACTTTTAAGGAGATGTTAAACACTCGTTTTTTTAATGTAACCGCATAATTTGTGCGAAATAGTTTATACAGTCCTCTAAGAAGCTGTCACTACTCTACTGTAGAATAATCGCTTTTGATCTCATAAGAGTAAATAAGTCGATAAAATTCTCAGAGGATTATTTTGAACGTACCTAGAGTAACTGGTGTAGCTACAGTTGGTCTTGTTGTCAGCTGATAAGTTTCTGGCCTGCTCAGTGTAATATCACGAGTAGATTTCGTTTCCGAATGATCTGCTGCAGCTGTTCTTTGTACTGTTGATCTTCGCACTGGTCCTGGTGTTGGTGATAAATGAGGAGCTGAAAATGCATCAAAAATGTTATTGCTTATTGGTAAATTTAGAAAATAAAAAGCACAAAAATAGTAAGAAAAAATTTGCAATTTTAAAAAATTTAATTTTATTAATAGCAATTTTAGTCTGAATTTATATTTATTTATTTAAATCAAGCATTTAAATTATATGAGTTAAATTAAACAAACTCCATTATTTTAAAACAACTATAAAATTCTGATTTAAAACATTATTTAATTATATAAATGATTTTTAATTCGCAGCATATGGATAAGAATATTGTAGTAAAAATACTGATCTTTGCAAGAATGTTATCAAAATAAAAATAATTAATTTTAAAAACGTTGTTAAAATACGCGAAAAAAATTACTGAGACAAGATCCAAAAAATAGGCTTATACACCGACGTATGCGATAATTAGGAATATTATGAACATCACATATCATTGTTTAGTGACGTTTCCAAAAGTAAAAGACATTATTTCTTAATAAGTTTACACATAAATCTCGTAGAACTGTTTTTTTTTTTATTTCAGTTGAATAAGCCTTTTTTAAAAAAATATATTTCAGTTTCCATACTATTACATGCAATAGTTTCAGTATTTCATTGAGCTGAAAATACAAGAACATATTTTAAAATAAATGCCATAAAAGACTTCTTTTTTTCATCGTAGAGCAAAAAACAATAGCTGCTTTGAATGACGTGGCATAATCTTCCCTCTCATTTTCTTGTTATACAGCACTTTTTATGCCTGCGGAAGACGCCAATTCAAGTTGAGCGCGAATAACATAGCTGAATGTGTTCGTAGTGTTAAGATTGAAATGTAGATGGAGGGATTTTCCTGTCAGTTTCAAGACTCGATTCAAAACTCTTTCCTCGAGCAATAGATGCTCTAAGACTTTATCTGTCAACCGAAAAATATTTCCGTTTCACCGAACATTTTGGATAGAGAAAATCTTGAAAGAGCTCAGTTTCGAAAATACTCTTGGGTCTCCCTGGTTGAGAGATAAAATAGTTCAGTGTAGATTTAACTCTAAACCTGAGGGTTCAATCGAAGTTTTCTCATCTTACGTTTTATTTGCATATAATGAGGCGGATCTTTATATGTTTGGAGGAATGATTAGATGATCTTTCAACTGGAAACGCAGATCCTTTCTTCACAGAAGATATTAAATAAAGAAAATGTATTGAATCGAAGAAGGAAACCGTAAAACGTAAATTGAAGATATATAAATGTTTATTGATTTGAATAATCGATAAGTCACCAGGTAAGTGGAAGTGAATAATTTTATTTCAGCTGCCAGTTCTTTTGTAAAGTAGTCAGGTATTTTGATGTTTATTTTTTTAATGATTTCATCAATTTACGCGCGCTTGATTGATCAGAAGAGTTTTTATGCTCTATTAACATTTACAGAACTTGGAAGGGATTTTGATTTCCACAACGATGGATATTCTGGAATTCTCTCTTTAAACTTCTTACCCTTTCGTTACTTTCTGATTCATATTTCTTTTTGAATTTAGTTATTATATTTTATTTACAATTATTATATACTTAGAAAATATAAAATACATTTTAATCTTTAAGAAACATTTTTTTCCAAGAGGTTGGCAAATAATTGTATGGCTGGATTGATGGTTTATTAACATTTTTAAAATGCTTGTAAAATAGGGTGGATTACGGATATAAGAAGGAAAATATTATTATTAGTATTAAAATTATTAGTCTGTACTATAGAATATATTTCCAATAGTATGGAGATTAGAAAAAAAAAATATATAATAACTAATTTTAAAATTTATTATAGCCACAAAAGGGTAAAAACTTTTGAAAAAATAGGAAAATCTTAGTTTTGTGTTCGATGATTTTAGACTCAAAATAAAATTTTTCTACACTATAAAATACAAAAACGAGGATTATTGATAAATGAGTACCGAGTACAATGTACATTGTAGCAATGTACAATGTGCTACATTGTACAATGAACATTGTAGAATTTCGTAACCCCAGCACCATATTCAAACCATTTCCATCCAAGCTTTTGAAGTCTTTCTCTTCAGAGCCCAGTAATTTCAACAGTAAATTTTTTAAAAAGATTTAATACTAAAAAAACCCGTTAAATAACTTTTATATTTTTTGTAACTATTTAGCATGTGTTCTTTCATCGTAACAAAAGTTAAAAGAGTACTAAAATACTTGTTTTTCTTTAATAAAATTTGTTTTCACTTTTTACTGTAAAGAAGCTCAAATACCTTAAGTACATTCCCATTGTGTCAGTACTTAATATGAAAATTAATTTTCGATTTCATTTTACTTTTCAACTATATACCAGAGAACATCTTTTCCGCCAAGGTTAGATTTTAAAATTATTTCTAATAGAAACTTTATTTGTATAATACTTCAATACAGAATTGCTTTAACGACATTCTTTTATTTGTAAATACTGAAACATTTATATAATACCGTTTCATAAAACTACATTTATAATATCCAATAGAAACTTAGAAAATGTGTTGCAATATACATTTATTTTATTATTTATCAAATAAAAGTCGTCATTTTTCATATCTACATCTTTTTTAAAGGAAGCAAAAGTAGATCGTACATTGTTAGATCGCAGATTGTTATTTATAGCTTTCTGGTTTCACTTTCTAACTTAACTTTAATACATTTTTTCGAATAATTGTATTGTTCTGAAATTCAAGATTGTATTAATGTTCAAGGAATAGAGGAGTTATTTATAATTAATTTACTCTGGTAAATATGGAAACTCCTTGCGGGAGTTTGTGGCATTCTTTATAGCATGAATTTCATATGGAAAACAAGAAATGATATATATGTGTAAAGGTCATCTTGCGAATTACTTATAACAGTTTTCTTTAAAAATTTGTTGAAAGAGTTTAGCTTCCACCTCCTTTCAGTGGAAATGTAATATAGATATTTTTTTTATTACAATGAGGAGTTTCTTTTGAACGCGTAAGAAAACTTGCTGAAATTTACACTATCAGCACGAGATACTGATTCAATCAGCTATATAGTAATTCATTCCCTAGATTCAGGTATTTATCTATCATTTTAGTAATTATAATAGTAACATATATTTCTCGACAAATTTTATTGTGTTTTGGACTTAATTTGTTTGTTAATGTTTGGTGCATTATCGGTTTTTTGTGAACTCAGCATTGGATATCCTGTTAATCTTTTGGTACTTACAGATCAGTGTATTTTAATTAATCAAATTTGGATAGTAAAACTGATTTACCCTTGAACCTTGAATTAGCATGTTAATCAATAGATTGTTAACTAGTTACTTATGTTTATGCTTATTGCTTAGTGCTATATCGGATACTCTTCTTGCGAGTACGGAAATCGCTGAGATTGATAGTCATTTACATATATAACAATTAAAATAAAGTTGAAAAGATGGTTAGAAATTCTATTCAATCTTACTTCTTAATAATACATAACATAAGACATTTATTCAGCAACAAAACAATTCAATAGTCTACAAAATATATACTTAAATAAATTCAAGACTCGAGCCAGCTACTCAGCATAATCATATAGCCGCAATATATTCAGTTTCAATCAGTGAATATGATGATTTACTTCTATTCTCGTACTTGATAATGACTTATGATTAGATTTGGAAACACGAGGTTCTTAGAGACTTGCTTAATTTATTCATTTCAAATAAATTAAATTAACTCTAAATGTCTGTTCAGCTGAATTTTAACAATGCAATATGTGCTTTTTTTAGGTATTAATATAATACTTGCTACCAAATAAAAAAACCGATTATTTATCAACTTCAACTTTTTAGAATCTAATTTTATTTAACAATACTGGAAACAAAAATACTGATAAGATATCTTGTAGCTCTACCGCTATTTTATCTACAAGTATGTCTCAGGGTCAAGGGTGTAATAACTTTGTCTGAAGGGCTGAAAATATAAACATTTTTCAAATAGATATAATTGTTTGAAATTAAAAATTAAATAATTCAAATCTTTTGCACATTATTTATAAATAAGTGAGGCTTTAAGAAAGTGTAAAACATTTAAAATATAATCATAATTTTAGACAATTTTAAGCATATGGAAAAAAGAAACATTTCTGTAAGAAATAGTAATTCAGTTTTTTCTAAAATAGTAGCTCTAATTACTAGCATTAAGTTAATTTATAAAGTTAAATGTATCCCCTTTTTATATTGCAGCTATTTTTATATAAACAGAATAATAAATTATATTTTTTGAAAAATAAAAAAAAAATCTTTTTTTAATTTTTTTTAAAAAACTTCAATATTTTAAAAATATTTTGAAATAAAAAAATATAATACTGAAATTTGGTAGGGTTTAAGAGGTATGATGCATTTTATAATACTAAAAAGTTTTACACATCAAAAGCTACTCTTTTAGAAAATAACATGAGCAACGTAAGAATTACTTAATATTTATTACAGAAATGCTTCTTATTTTCAGATGTTCATAATTTTTAAAATTATGATTATATGTATTTTAAACATTTTGCCCTTTTTTAGAACCTCATTCCTTTATAAATAATGTGTAAAAGAAAGGAACTATTTTCAGAGAATTACATCTATTTGAATATTTTTTTTAAATATTTTCTGCCCTTCGAGACAAAATTAAAACCCATGAGACCCCTTAAAAACAAAAACTACAAGCGAAATTCTTTTGGGTGGTGGTGCTGTGTGTATGGGGTTACAATAACTTACTAATTAAAATGATTTAATAATAATGTTAAAACAAAAAATATATTTGCGTTCTATGACCGTAAAATATTTTTTTATTTGTTTTAAAACGTGTTAAAAAACTCCTCAGTATCTCAAAGTCCTTGAATGTCTGAAAATGATACCTACATTCAACAATAAGAAACTCAAATATCCAGACATAATTGAATACAGAATCTCTTCTTTATTTTCGGGTATTCTTTCCATATCCAAGACTCCCAGTTTAATCCGAATGATTTAACGTATCTTTATATTTCATGGGATGATGTAGAATATTTTATACGCAGTGACTGCTTGTGGACTCAAGCCATTTCTCCCTGCAACTGTTACCAAGTGCTCAGGATAAGGCAGTGTCCTATCTATTATGTATCAAAGGATAATAGAACACTCGATACTGCAAAGATTGATGCGGCCCTGCTCCGAATACAACAAGATCGAGTGATTGAGTAGAATTTCTTTTTCTGCTGTCGATTCTGCGTTTCCTTGCAGAACAGATTCCTATCTAAAGGAATCGAATAGCAAAAGGAACTTTTTCTCTTTTTTTTTCCCCAATAAGTCGATGATATATTTTTGATATGACCGGACATGCATCAGGATTTGAAAGAAATTATAGATTTTGCTTTTATTCGACCATTTATTCCTTTCCATCGTGAAAGTTTTTGATATTTAATCGTAGAAAGGATTGAAAAGAAATGTTATTTTAGGTTTTGATAAATGATATAATTTTGTATTGGGATTGTAACCATTTCTTTTCGTAGAATTATTGTGAATATTTTTTTTTCTCTTTTTGACAGAAGAATGGTCGGACTTCAGTAAAAATAAATGTACATGTAGGTTAAAATATTTAGGTTTTTATGAGAAATTATTGTTTTATTGAACGGCGCTGTATAAAAAATGTAGCGTATCGATAGTTCTAAATTTAAACTGAAGTAATTCACTCTATGAATTTATAAGCAAAAATCCAAATAAAAGTTTACAAGTTATATTAATTTTTGCTCAACTATTTGTTAAGAATAGATGAATTCTTTTATGAACTATCTCTAATTCCTTTCAAATTTATTTACAATTTTTAATTTATTTCATAGAGATAAAAATCACACTGTAACTTCTTAAAATCAATTCTTTTAGAAAAGAATGAATGGTGCATAATTTGTATTTATATTTTTAAACTAAAATATTATAAATTTTAATGTAAGAAAATAAAGGATTTCTACGGGAAACTTAAAAATTATATTTTATTTTTCTTTTCCTTGGTTATATAGATAAAATCTATTTTAAAAAAAAAAGGATTTCTATTCCATTAGCATTAAAAAAGTATATAAAAAAGATAGGACTCTTTGAAAAGTTATTTCACAGGTTTTTTTATTTTAATGAGTATTATTTTTATATTTTATATTTATAATTTCAAAAATACTGAATATTTGAGTTTGTGAGCAACACGTTTTTTTTCCACACATTTATAATCTATCTTCTTTCAGTCAAACTTTTAACAAATAAAAATATTTCTTTTTTCAAATAGCTAATTGAAATTCTATGTTTAGTTACAACAGTTTTATCTTTTTTAAAGTACACTGCAATAATTACTTATTTTCTGTCAGCAAACTTATATTTATTTACAATATTCATTACTTTTAAAATAAATATGCTACAAAATGTCTACTGGTGCACATAAATGAATCCACGCAAAGGTTGATGATTTTTCTTAGCAATAAAGTCTAGGAAAACTTATAATTATTTCTGTATCATTGATTAAATTAACTTACTTTTTCGAACACCTGAATATAATTTCATAATTTATTTTCTGTAAGAATATTCAGTATTATTTTTTTGGAAAAATGAAGCTAACTTACATTGTCCTCCTCTTTTACAAGGACCCTCAGATGCTACTGATATAGGTTTCTGATATCTGCAACTGAACTGTCGAAGCTGACATTCAGATCCATAGGTGTTGCCATCTGTACCACAGACTGTGTCTTTGTTTTCAGGTGGTACGCAGTATATATGACACGTACACTGAGCAAGCTCATCCCTTTCTTGGCATGTTGCACCATGAAGACATTTCATTTCAGAACAAGTACCCGTTACTGCCTTTGAAATTGATACTGAAAACAGAAAATGTTTTTAAATTTGATTCAGGGTTTTCTTATTTTATTTCTACAGGAGGCATATAGTATAAGGGTTGCTCAAATGAAAAGTGAAAATATGCAATTGATCTAGAGTGAGTATTGCTATTGCAGAGCCCTCAAACAGGAGCACGAAGAATGGTAGGAAATGTACATCATATACGATGTTTAACAGTGAATCTTGTTAGTGGCAAAGAAAATTCATCGAAAGTAAAGTCGTACCATATAAGGAAGCCTCCAGAACAGAACAACGTGCAGTAGTAAGGTTTCTGATTGCAGGAGGAAATTTTAATGCGGACATATATCTATGAATAGTGGAATCCTATGGCGAGCACTGTATAAGTCAAATGTCTGGGAATTAGTAATGCAAAATTTTTCGAGAAGGACAGTAAATGATATAGGATTTCCATGACAATTTCCGCCCGCAGGTCTTCAGCGGGAACTTTAAAAAATCCATTGGTAAATGTTAGAGCACCTACCGAAGAGTCTGTATTTGTCATTCTGTGACTTCTAGGCCTTTAGGCAACTTAAGACAGTATTACGTTTCTATGCGGACCATGATGTGAAAGAAGCTGGGCAGGACTTAAGGTATTCGACTACGTTCGGAACCGTGATTTTTCAAAAGCGTATAAATGGATAATATTTATGATATTTAGTGTCACTTAGATTAGAAAATGTATATAAAATTGTTTTAAAAATAGTATTACAATAAAAATTATTTAAATATAATATTTTGACAAAAAATGGACATAGAACGACCCATTTTCAAAATATTCTCCTTTTGTGAAAAATGCTTCTATTATAATAATATTTTGCCTGTGTATAGCTCAGATCTTTGTACAGAGGTTCAACTAGAAAATGTGAAATATATAACTTAGAAGTGGGTTTATCCATGTTTTACGACAACAGAAGGGAGAAATTTTAAGAAGAAAACACCGATAATTATATTTCAGTGGGTTGTAACTCTGAAAATAATCTGACTTTTTTTAAAAAAAATAGTTCAGACTCTCTGGAGAAGTCTTTACTTTATATAAGCACACACACACACACAAAATATTATTATTTTAGAAGCATTTTTCATAAAAGGAGAACATTTTGAAAAAAGTTTGTTCTAAATTAATTTTTTGCCAACATATTGTATTTAAATAAATTTTGTTTTGTCAAAATGTCTTTAAAACAATTTTATACATGTATTCTAATCTAAGAGACACTAAATATCACGAAAATTATCTATTTATACGCTTTTTTAAAACCACGGTTCCGAACGTAGTCGGATAATCAAGAATAAACCACGTTCTTTCTAGAGTGAAGACATAGATCTGCTATGTCTGATGATCTGAAGACATAGGTTTCTTAAACAATGAAACCTATGTTACAATCCCCAGAGCAATTTCTTTTGATTTCCAATAACATAATTATTTTTATTGAACTTGCCCATTTTTCATTTGAGCAACCCTTACATATTTGAAATGATTTTGAAGATACGGAAAACACACAGAGGTTATTTGAAAAATTCAACATATATTTTAAACATTAGGACTGAATTCTAATTTTTGAATTGGTCTTAAAATATTTTTTTTCCCAGTCATTATTCCAGAAGTCGCTTTGCTGTAGGACACTGACGATAGTAGAAATATTCCTTTGGAAACAGCAAAAATAAAATATAAAATTTTAGCGTCTATTTTTTAAAAAATACTCATCGATGTAAAAGCGGTTCTTAGTAATAAAATTAGTCTTTATAATAATGTGTTCCCAGTTTTCTTTTCATCTTAAATTGTATAATTAATAAGCTATTATTATTAATTTCCCTTGCGCACTCTATTATATTCCTAGGAAAAAGGAAGCTTACTTTTTTACTTTTAAAGGGGTATTCTAATCTAGAATTTTGAAAATTGATTTTTTTAAAAAAAATTTAAGAGTTTGAACATTTAAGAATATGTGCTCTTATGAGGATTATTCAAAAATATAGTTATTTTCGGAGATATAGGTATTTTAGTGACGTGGCACAATAAATCAGCTAGATCGGAATGAATCGAACAATAGACGATAGGGATCCCTTGTATACCTGAGATCGTGTACACTCGTAAAATTATTCGTACTTTTTATGTATATTTATAATACAATAATCGAAGGTCAGCCTTATGTGCTTTGAAATAATCTTTTATAACTAGTGTACAGTTAAAGCCAGTTGAATTCAAACCTGCAAGCAACATGGACGCACGCTCTCTGAGTGCAGTGTAATTTTTAAAAAAATTGAGTGTTAATTTGAATTTTTGCAAGTAAAATGGACAGAAAAGGAGTGTTCAGTATTATAAGCATCTGATGCTTCAAAGAAGGTCAAAACTGCTCGTTTAGAAGAGAAAACTTTGGAAAATGCGTTTGTTTGAAGTAGAGCAGTGCTTCTCAAAGTTTCATTACTTGCGATCCAATTTTCAATCATAATTTTCTTCGCGCCCTCCATAGAATAATAATGTATTGAATCCAATAATAAAATGTACTTTGATGCTAAAGCTATAATACTATCTTACTTATAAACCACTCAAATTATCAAGATAAACATTAAATTTTGAATATGTTACTTTCAAAAAGATAGATATTTGAAGTAAGTTATTTTTAAGCATTAGATTAAATATACTTTTAAAATATTAAGAAAAGAGTATTATGTTACTTTTCTTTTCTAATTTTCAAATTGGAACAGATAACAATAAAAGTGCAACATATATTTTTTTATGTCAGAATGTTTTATGTTTTACTTCCTTTAAGTAAATTTTTATAACTTTTTAAAATAATCTTTTATTCTCGACTTTTTGAAATGCTCGCGCCCCTTCTAAGGGTTATCACGCCCCAAAGTTTGAAAAACACTGAAGTAGAGGAAGGACCAATGTAGAGAGCAGGAATCGCAGACTGAAGATAAATGTACCACTGTGTGCCTTAGTCTGCGAGTAACTTGACCCGAAACTTAAAACGCGTTTTCTGGAAACTACTTTTTTCAAGACTCTTATCAGAATATCTCAAGTTTTATTGAACCAATTTACTTGAAATCTGATGTGAGCCTTTTCTATACATCACTCTATAGCACTAACTAAAACTATAAAAAATTTCACAATTTTAACTATTTTTAAAAATTTGAAAAGTAAAATAAAACTGGTAAAAAATGTCTTTTTATTTCAAATAACAGCTATTTTCTGAGAATTTTTTAATTCTCAAAGTTTGGATGATTGCAACAATTTTTTTTGGATAAAGAATTAGTTTTATTTTCAGATTACTAGGAGGGTTACAGTCATGACGGGTAGGGCGTGCCATATTTTTGAGAACGCCCAAATCTCTCATCACCCTTCAAATTTTTAATTATTTCACTCGATTTTTTTGTATTTTTCAAACATTAATAAATATCTGGTAAAATAATGGCTGTTAAATTAATGGCTGTTACTGAAGCCCAGTGGCTCAGTGGTAGTGTATCGCGCTTCCACACTACAGATCAGGGGTTCAAATCCCAAGCTGTACAAGGTAGACTCAACCTTTCAGGGATTCGATAAATGACTACCAAGTTTCCTTGGGAACTAAACCCTAAGGAGTTCGTGTCTAATGGACCAACTGACTGGAACATCTGTCTATGCACCTCAGCACCCAAAGTCACGAATATTGTGATGGACACAGTAGACCTTGGCTCTGATGAGCTTTGCGCCTATGATTATACTTAAGATGGAATTCCAAAACTTAATGCCTCTAGACTAGAATTTCCCCTTAAGGAATAAAATGATCTATTCTTCGGTGAAAACGTGCAACTTTTTCAATATTTCCATAATAAAATCTTAGACAAATGTTTCAGAAGAAAGGTTCATTTAGGGATTAGAACACGATTCTATTCTGTCTTTTTCTTAGTCAAAATTCTTAAGCCTACTTCAAATCCTTCAGAGAGAATAACATAGAAAAAAGGATTGTAACAATTGAAAAATACTTTAAGAAACCTAACCTTGGAAATAGTTAATTTTTCATGCGTTAAAATTTTAAAAGATGATTTTGATATCTCTTCTTTAGAAATGTTATTTAGCATAGCAGTAGGAAGATTTGAAAAATAAAAACAGAATATTTTAATATTTAAAATAAAACCCACCATTTTTTGTCTTTTAAATTATTACTTTTTTATTAATTGTGTATCTGCCAAATTAAACAAATAACCAGTAAAGATTTTGATTGCTCTTTAAAATGCATAGCTTCTGTATGGAAATGCCATCCTCCCCTCCTCCAAAGACTTTTTTGGATCCTGTGTGTGTTCCAAGAACAATGCACTTTCTGTACTACACAGAAAAAGACGTGACAAACATATATATCATACTTTGGATAGAATTTTCAATCATTTTTCCGAAGCAGGCTAAGGGAGCAGTGTATGTGAGATTTGTTCTAAGATTTTTCAGTGGAACATCTCTGGAATTTACAAAAGGTAACTGTAATTCTGCATTTGAAACAACAGTACTAGAATAAATATAATATATATTCTAAAACAAAAGAAAGAAAGCAGTACATGTGGCTCAAAATGGCTATTTGTGTATGTCAAAAAAGATCCTGGATAAGATATTGACTTGAATAATACCAACAAAATATAGCAATACAACACAGGAAGAATTCAAAAAAGTTTTTTAGTAAAAAAAACTCGTAGAGTATAAGTACTGAAAAACTTTTTCGTGAAACATCTGTAAATTTTTAGAATTTAGTTTAGAAATATTTGTTCTGACATATAATATATTTTAAAACCCTCTTTTTGGCTTTCAAGTGCATGTGACAAAATTTGATCCAGGTCATTTTTAGAAAGTATAAGAACTCTACCCATACAAATTTTGACTTTAAAAAAAAGAAACCCCGATTTCTGTAAAAAAAGTGTGATAATTTAAAATCAATCATCCCCCCGGGTTTAGAAATTTTTTTCCCTCCCCAAATAAAGAGTAAAATTTTTAAAAATTAAAATTTGGAAGTTAAAAAAGCACACAACTTTTTTCTTATAATAACTTTAAAAAATTATAAATTTATTTGGATTGCTTTTAATTTGATATCTGCTTAAAAATGTTTAAAAAATTAAATTACAAACTTTTGAAATATTAAGTTTATAGATATATAAAAATTTAAGTATTTCAAATTTACGATTTAAATTTTTGCTTCTAACTAAAGTTAAATTTTTATATATATTTGCTTTACTTACTAGGTTAAAAATGAAATGGGGAAAAAATTTTTGGTAAAAAACCCAAAAGGTTAAAAGCCTTTAATTAATCTGTAAATTTTGTTGTGCTATTTTGTTATTTTTAAAAAATATTATTATAGGAAAAAATTTTATACCCGGGCTAGCAAAAACCCTAAAGAGTAAAAAAAAATGTTCGATTTTTTATTTTTTTAAGTGTGAAAATTTTTAAAAAACCGTGAAGTTTTGTATGTATGCTGTTTTAGGTTTGGTTTTAAAAATTTAATTTTTACGTGCCATTTTAAAGAATACTCCTTTTAAAACTTCCAAAAACAAACCATTCGGGGAACCCCTTGAGACCAAATTTTTAAAACTTTAAAAAAAATAACCCCGAAATTGAGCTGGTGCCCCTAACCCTATTTAGCTATTGTGGCCTACTTTTGAATGAGAATATATTATCTTATATTTATATATATATATATATATTAAATAGGGAATCCAAATTGAGGCAAAATTTTGGGATTTATGTAGAATAAAAATTTTAAAAATTAGTTTTAAAAAGGGAAAAAGGGAAATATGATAAAAGATCTTAAATCATTAAAAAATATAAAAAAAGACCCCGTGATTAAATATGTTGAAAACCCCCTCTGCTAATTACCCAAATCTGTAAATATTTTTAAGTAAAATATTAAAAAAATTCCATTTTAAATAAAATGCTTTTTAAAAAAATAATTTCAAAAATTAGGGGAAATTTGATAATCGTCTTTAGTTTTTGAAAAAAAAAAGACTGAATATTCATCTAAAAATATTAAAATCCCCATTTTTTTCCCAAAAAATTTCAAAAAAGCCCAAAAAAATTTAAGGGGTATTCATTTTAATGGGTACAATAATATTTTCACGAGGTCTGGAAGATTTTACAGTCTTTTCCCAAAATTTTAAATTTGGAAAATTTACAAAACACGGGCAATAATTAAAAAAAAGCAGAAATTGCCGGGATTACAAAGATATTTTAAATTTTTTTTCCACCCTTTGGCTTGAGGCCCTTTTAACTTTTTATATTTTTGGGGTTTGAACAGGGGTTTATTAATTAAGAAAAATAGAGCTATATACCAATAAAAAAAAGAAATTTTAATTCTTTTTAAAATTCGTAAAAAAAAATTGCATTGCATTTAATCAGAATCTTTATAAACAGATCAAAAGGGTTACCCAGGGGGGGTCCGGGTAGTAATTGTTTAGCAACCGATTTAAAAATTTTTTTTAAATTGACCATATTTTTAAAAAATTCTTTTGATTTTTCTTATATAGATGATTTAATAATTTTGGGAAAATAATGAATATAAAAAAATATTACATTACCGACATCCTTTTAACCCTTTTCCCCTTAAAAAATCTTTTAAATCTTTGGTGAAACCGTTTAGATTTGCCCTCAAAACAAAAAAATGTGTCCAAGTTTTTTTGACAAAAGAAAAATTTTTTTAAGTTCCAAAATTAAACCCTTTGGAAAAGTAACTTTCATTTTATCAATTTAAATGTTATTTTGAATTTTTATTTAGAAATGAAACAACTTTACTTTAAAACGATAAAAATTTTTAAATATCAAAAAAAATTTTTAAAAATTTTGTTTAGATTGAATACCCTTTTAAATTTTAAGAACTTTATTATCACAAATATATTAGTCGTCCTTTCTACTTCTAATTCCCAAAAACCCCCCCAAAAAATAGGATTTCAAAGTCCGATTTAGTGGTTTTAAGGGGAGGAAATTTTAACAAACACTCATATCACAGTTTACATCTTTTTCCCCAAACACATCTTAAAAAACCTCCATTTTACAAAAAACCAAATTTGAACCCCAAAATTTAAAATTTTTAACAACCAATTCAAAGCCTACCAAAAATTTATTTTCTTTCGATAATTTTCTTTTGCTCGTTAGTGTAAAAAAAGGGAGTTCAAAAAATAAGGGTTTAGAGATCCTAAGACTCTTGGTTTTCCCCTTTTTAAAAAAATTTTTAAGTGGGAAGATTTCGTTTAATAATTTTTTTTTTCTGCTTTAAGAAAATTTGGGGAATTTTTCAGAATATTTAAACAATTTTTTTTTATTATACTCTCAGTTTTGTTTTTACTTTAAATTTTTTTTATACTTTTTAAAATTTTTGTTTTTAAATTTGGTTTTTCCCGCCGGGGGTTAAAAGGGGGAAAGGTTCGCCTTAAAAAAGCCCAAACCCCAATTTTTTCAATTTTAAAATCCGAAATTGCATTCTGGCTTGGGGTTTTTTTTTTTAAAGCCCCTTTTGGGATTTTTCGATCTTCAAGTTTTGTTTTTTAATTTTTTATTAAATTTCTTTTAATGTTTTATCTTTAAAATTTTCCGTTTTTTGGAAAAAATTTTACAAAATTTATTATATATATATATATATATATAAAGGGAAAATAAATTTATAAAAAAAAAAAAGTTAAAAATTCTTAAAAATCTAATTTATTTTTTAAATTCTACTATTAGTTCCCCACTCCCCCTTTTTATATATTGATATATATTCCCTTAAACAATCGTTATCAAAATACATTTTATTCATTCACTCAAGTTCAAATGCATTGGTATATACCTTTCTGCGATGATATTTGATGTTAGTATAGCTTTTTTCCAAATATTAAATAATTAATAAAATTTAAATATTTAATTTTAGTTTTATATGAGAGAAAAATATTTGTCACTAAATATTGTGACTATGCCATATGTATATACATATTTATATTAATTGCAATTATTTAACAAAAAGTAACTAAAATAATTTTTTTGTTGTTGTGTGACTTAATTAGGAATTTACTTAATTTATATATATATAAATATATATATCGATATATAACTTGTTTATATATATCTTTCTAGTTGATTTTGAAAATTCTTTCCAATTCTTTTGAAACGATGCTATTTAAGTAAAATTTTGAGAATTCAATATATAAATTCCAACAAGTTAATTTTACCATCAATGAATTTATACACTAAAAATCAATTATTTAAATGAGAATTAATAGTAATTCTGACAAACTATTGATTGGTTAAAATGTTTAATTTTCTCAATGTATAGTATGTGATTTTTTTAAAACTATTTAATATATATACTTTATAAGATTCTTTTCTTAAATAACAGAATACCTAACATACTTTCTTAAAAGTAATCATCACTGTAACATATATTCGATACTTTATTTTCATTAAAGTCCGTTTAAAAGATATTTTCCTTTCGTAAATTGAATTAGATGAAAGAAATGACAATCTAGGCTTAGCCGTTAATTGAAATACAATGCTTTTATTTGTTCAATTTGTTCCGCCATGATTTAATTACAAGAGAGCCATGTAGATCCGAAAATAAACCAGCGCTCTGTCTATCTAATCAAGTATTTGTTTCGTTCCTATGCTTCATAGAACGTAGATTGTACCGAGTAACAAGATTTCGCGAGGACGGAGTAGATTAGAGCAAGCGAGATGCTTTTCCACCGTCTGATTCTGTGATCTTATTGAATAATAATATCCAATATTTAGACATTCATTTGCCATGTGTTAGTATAGAATCTAAATACCTAAAGATTCTAGTAGATTAAATTGTAGAAATAATTAGAGTCTTTGAACACACACACACTTTCTTTGATTTGGAAGTAAATTTACTTTCAAAAGAGTAAATTCACCAATATATTCTCACCTATCCTTATTCATGGAATTAGTACCTAAGCTCTTAAAAGCTAAGGCGAGATAAATTTCTTAAATCTCTTTAAAGTAATATACCTCTATTTTCCAATATCTGTATAATCTTTTAAGTGAAAGCATATTATCTTTAAATATATTTAGGAAACATGAAAAGGTTAGAGGAATATACCAAGTGACCCAAAAGTCTGTTAGGATTTGAAAATTCAAATAATTCATGGAATATTGCAGATAGAGATTTGAAATTTGGCACACATGCTTAAAATGACATGGTGTTTTATTAAAACAAAAAGTGCAAAAATGGCCAAAAGAGGGCGTTTTATCACAAAAGCAATAATTAGCATAATAATTAATTTTTAGCAATAAACGATGTTCTTTATAATAAATAATCGTCAGCTGCCATTCATCAACTATAACTGTAGTAGAGGGGGAAATACAGCATATCTGTAGTACTAAAATTACTGTCGATTGATGTCTTTTGCATCCCTAATGAAATCGGATGATCGTGGAAGACTTGCGACTTCAGGTAACCCCACAACCAACAATCACGAGGAATGAGGTCTGGAGACCAGGAAGGACAAGCATGATGGAAGTGATGGCTCAATACGCGATCGTTACCAAGAGATTCTTATGGTGATAGGACCGCAAAGCTGCAGTAACTAATTCTCCATCCGACAGTACAGTTTTACTAACAATGCCTTTCGTTGTCAAGTTAACATGCCGCATTTGAATCAGTTTTCTCTCTGAATATAGCATTTTAATCAAGGTTTTCTTGCGGCGTCAATGACGTTTTGCTGTCCATTTTTTTAGGCGTTTTGCACCTATTTGATTTCAATAAAACTCAATGTCATTTCAAACATGTGTGTCAATCTTTAACTCTCTTTAATTATTCAATGAATTATTGAATTTTTCAAATGTAAATGGACTTTCGGGTCACCTTGTCTGTAACATACACATACCATATAATCCGCCGTATTACTGCACTTATACTTTCAAATGACATTTTTAATGTTAAGGTGTAGTCGCCGTATAGCGCGCCCCTTTTTTTTAAAGAAGAAACTCAAAATGTACATGCGCAATGTTCTTATAATTTGACAAACTGTTCACATAAAATACAACAGGTCAGAAAGTCTATCCCCACTTTTCCCTGGGGGTACAGTATAATTTTGTCTAGTTTTTTAAAAAAAAAAAAGAAGAAAGATGGAAATCTAACCCTGGTGTTTTAGATTTTTTTTTGAAAAATTCAAATTATTTTCAGAGTTACAACCATTTGAAATAATTATTGGTATTTTTTTAAAAAATTTTACCCCATCTTTTTCGTAAAACATGGATAAACCGACCCCAAGTTATGCACTTAAAAAATTCTAGTTGACCCTCGTACAGGGGTTTAGCTTCAGGCAAAATTTAAAATAAAATTTGAAGCTTTTAAAAAAAGGAGAATTTTAAAAAAAAGGTTATTCAAAATTTTTTGAAAAATTGTATTTAAATAATTTTTTTTGTCATAATGTCCTTAAAATAATGTCCCTGACACTAAATATCATAAATATTATCCATTTACGCGCTTTTGCAAAATTAACGGTTCCGAACGTAGTCGGATACCTTAAAGAATACAGAAAGTGTTATAGTTTAATACATGTTCACATCCTATCAAAACAAATAGTATGAACAAATTGGTAACATTGTACAACACTAACATACGTTTTTTCCAAAAGGGTCAATGTCATTTAGATTTTTTTTCAATAAACCACTGGCAATTTAAACGACACTCGATATGTGGATTTTAAAAATAAAATTTATTTACAAAAAGAGAAACAATTATATATAGAAGTCTATTTTTAACACCTATTTATAAGTTTCACTTGTATGTAACGGATGAACTCAATCGTTAACCACTTTAAAAGGTTAGATTAAATCGAAATTTTGCTCAATTGGCCAGGACCGATGACAATACAATAATTTAATAATTTTGTTCCATTGTCCTGATCAGGATCATCAAAACTAACCATTTCTCATTTTCAGATCCCATGCCACATCTGGAGACTAATTCCAGACCCCATCTCCAGATTTGGTGACAAATTTCAGATTAGGCGACTAAAAGATTGAGTTACAACTTAGTTGGACTAGCTATAAAAGGGTGTTTCATAGTTTTCTCAAACTGTAATTTATTTCATGTCCATCTTTTCTTTCTTTTTAAATGTATCATTTTTATACCAAACGTAAAACCCACCCTTAAATTTTCAATCTTAATTTTAAATTTTGGGCCCTTTATACCGGAAAAACCTGGTGGAAAAACTTAAGCAACAAGGGTTTTACAAGATAGCCATGAAATTGCAAAAAAGGGGGTTGGAGATCGGGGGAACACGTAAGTCAGTAAAACGTCATGCGTATAAAATATCAGGAAAAAAACGTCAGAAGCGATGGAGCGAGCAAAACGCGTGATGTCGGCGCGCACCCCAACAGTAGAATGTGAAGGACAAAGCGCCCACCATACTCTGAAGGGTGGTACGGAAATATTAAAAAAATCATTGGATGACTTCCACGTGGAAGAATGATCGGAAAGCTGGAGGAGGGGCGTACTGTCACCAGTGTAGCTGCAGAGTTCGGGAAACAACAAAAAATGTCGTTTCCCCGCTTGGAAAAACGTTCCAAACCCGGTACAGCTGTTAGAAAGGTTGGGTGGGCCCCCCGAGGACGACAACGCAGGGGGTGACCATATTAAACCCGGCGAAAAAATTCGACACGTCAGCAAACGCCAAGTTTAGAAAACCTGACGCAACAGGTGCAAGTGTAGGGTTACTGTGGCCAGACGCCTTCACAAAAAGGGGCCCGTTCACCCGCCGTCCCGAAGCTGCCTCCCGTTGAAAGATGGTCACCAAAGCCACCGTTTACAGGGGGACAGGGGCAAAAAAACTGGACAACTGATTGGGTCGTATTTTCCTTTTGGGATGGGGTCGGTTCGAAAGGCGTTCCCCGGCGTTTTGTTTTGGAAAGTCGGGGGTTTTATCCCGTAACATCGGAAAAGCTGTTCGGGGTCCGGGAGTTCTTGCTGGGTTGGCTTACAAACGGGGGGCGATTTCCCCATTTTCGACAGGGGGTTTTAAGGGGGATCGTATTGTGAGGGGGGTACTTCTTCCCATCTGCATCTTTCCGAGGTGCCATTGGAATTTCTTTTTATGGATGACAATGCACGCCCACCCACTCTTGCGGGGGGAGCTGCTGAAAGTGAAGATATCACGCGAATGGATTGGCCAGCGTGCTCCCCAGATTTAAACCCCATCGAACATGTGGGGATGTTTTGGGAAGACTTTCCCCCCGCCCCTATTGAAAAACCCCAAAAACATTTGTTTTGGGAATGGGCACCCTACCTCAAAAATGTTGCACCCGGTTCGGTATGGGGAAACGGTGCAAAGCAACCATTGAGTGGGGAGGGCATATATATTAAGGAACATTGCTTGTTGTTCTTCCTTTTGGGATAGACAATCATGAGTCACGATACTATGCGTTTAATAAGGCTTTTTTTTTTATTCCATACCGTATGCGTTTACCCTTTTTTAGCGCATGCTTTTGTCATCCTTCGTACATAATATTCCCTCATTTCAGAATTTCATGTCTCTCAGATGATTTTTCGTGAAGTTATAATAAACCCATTTTTCTTAAGTTTTGCACACCAGTGTAGATAGTTATACGCTTTATTCCAAGATTTTGTTTATATATGTTTTTTTTTTTTATAGGGACTTGAATGATCTTTGTGAATTGTTAAAAAATATATTTGACTTTATACCTCACAGATTAAATTTTAATGCTACTTCTATAAGAATTTGAATTATTTAAAGGATAGCGAGGCTGGTAGAATATTCTGGTATAACATGTACTTGGGGGCCGTTTTTCGAATATCGTTTTTTATAAAGGGAAATTTTTCCTTCAGAAATATTCAGAAAAGTAAAGGTTGGAAGTATATTTGTTGGTTAGCGTATTAAAGTACGTTCCATGTTGGCTTGCACTTTAGAACATTTCACGTTAAAATTGATTACTTTTGAGCTCTCGGGGGCTAATTAAGGATGATTTATTAACTTTTAAATAAATTAAGCAACATTTTACCATTGCAACCGTTCCAAGGCTCTTAAATCTGCTAGAGGATTAAGATAAAGTAACACTGAAACTTAATAAAATCACATTAAATTAAGACAAATTATTTAATTAACGTAAACATGTTATTTGATTATTTTGTTTGTTAATTACATTTAAAATGAAATATAATTAAAAATTCTCTATATTAAAGAAAAAGGAGAAAGGATGTGTTACAATATTTAATTTTCCATTTTTATAATTTTTTTTGTATGATTTCACATTTGTCTCCCATATTTTTAAATTAAGTTTAATATAAACGCATTCCTTTTACCCTTGTCGCTTAAAATAAACAGTAAATATTTAATATCATATTTGTATAAGTAGACAAAAGATAGTGTGCATTCAAAGAAGTATAAGAAAGATTCATGTATTCTTAATATTGAAAATTCCATGATTCATATGAATTTTTTGTGTTTGAGAAACGTAAATTTATAATATTCTCTGAATCGGAATTTCTGTAAGTTAAACTAAAAGGAATCTTTCATCACACTTGAATACGTAGTTCATTCAACACAAAATAATACACATTTAAAAAAAAAATTAAAAATCTACTTTTATTATTTGAGGCAATAAGGTGAAACAAATAACTCCACTATATTAACGTTAATAAGTTATTTTCGAACATAATAGACGCAATAATCCACAACATTTATCTTTATCTATGAGATAATCAGCAATCCATATCCATGAGATCATCAGTAATCCATATCCATGAGATCATCAGTAATCCATATCCATGAGATCATCAGTAATCCATATCTATGAGATTATCAACAGTGGCGTAACGTAAGCCCCGTGGGACCCGGATTCAAGGAGGCCCAAAGCCTATGTTATGTTATGGTTTAGCAATCTTTTATAACGCCAAGAGCGGGGCCCCAAATCCGACTTTGCAGCTGAAGAGGGGCCTAATATTCTCCGTTACGCCACTGTTAATCAGCAATTGTAATCGAAACGACTAAGCAACTTTAATGACTCAACAATTTGAAATTAACGACATGCCTTCCACTGTCCAGCTAAAACCATGTTGTTAAGATCTTGAGTGATGATGCTCGAGAGAAATCATTGGTTTTAACCTGATTCTACTTAAGACAGTTGCGTTTAAACTTTGGATTGATTGATTAATTGTTTGTTAACGTCACACTTTTAAGCTGTGAAAGTAAAGCTTTGGAATGTTGCACTTTAAATTATTCTAGAACTAAAATTTATCGTATGCCATGGTGTGGATTGATTGATTGTTCATTTATGTCACACTTTTACAGAAACAAAAGAGCTATTAGCAGTGGAGGAGATCGTAATTTTGAATGAACCACGGTGAAGTGACAAAAACAACACTTGAGCTCGTACCCCACTTCTTAAACTTGCAACAATTTAAATGTACATCAGTCCCTCTAAATGACAGATGCCGTTAGTGTGAACGCCTTGATGTGGAATCTATGATGTTGACTGACTAATGCTCCTCATCATTTGACCAAGCTTCGAAATTCAGAAGTACAAATAAATTTTGAATCACAATTCTATAACTCGATCCATATTCAAAATAATCAACTTTTTTAGAAGAGTAATATTTCTTTAATACTCTTTCAAGTAAAACTCTATGTGTTATCTTAAAAATGAGAAAAAGAAAAGTAGCATAAGAAAAATGGAAAAGTTTTTGCATAATGCTATTTGTATACCGTAAAATCCGGCGTATAACACACGCACCACCACATAACGCGCACCTAAACTTTCAAGCTGCAATTTTTAATGTTAAGGTATCGACTACGTTTGGAACCGTGATTTTAAAAAGCGCATACATGGATAATTTTCATGATATTTAGTGTCACTTAGATTAGAATACATGTATAAAATTGTTTTAAAGACATTTTGACAAAAAAAATTATTTATATACAATATTTCGGCAAAAAAATTAACTTAGAATAATTTTTTCCAAATGTTCTCCTTTTGTGAAAAATGCTTCTATTATAATAATATTTTGCCGGTATATAGATCAGACTTCTGTACAGAGGCTCAACTAGAATTTTTGAAATATATAACTTAGAAGTGGGTTTATTCATATTTTACGACAACAGAGCGGAGCAATTTTATGAAAAAAACGCCAATAATTATTTCAATTGGTGGTAACTCTGAAAATAATGTGAATTTTTCAAAACTTCTAGTTGAGCCTCTGTAGAGAGGTCTGAGCTATATACAGGCAAAATATTATTATAATAGAAGCATTTTTCAGAAAAGGAGAACATTTGGAAAAAAAATTATTCTGCCAAAATATTGTATTTAAATAAATTTTTTGTCAAAACGTCCTTAAAATAATTTTATACATGTATTCTAATCTAAGTGGCACTAAATATTATGACAATTATCCATGTATACGCTATTTTAAAATCACGGCTCCTAACGTAGTCGGATACCTTAAGGTATATTCGCCGTATAATGCGCACCACCTTTTCTTATGAAGAAAACATGAAATGTACATGTGTAATGCTCTTATATTTTGTATTAAATTTTCGAAGTGTTATTCCAAGCTTTAGAAAAAAATAGTATAATTCTAGAACTACAACCCTTTAAATTCATAAGGTATGCCATTTCTTTTAAATAAACAATATTTCGATATAAATAGAAGTCCAATTTTTCTCTATGCTCATCTTTTTTTTATTTTTAAATCTCTCATTTTTATACCCGACGTATAACGCACATCCGTAAAGTTCGATGTTATTTTTGTGTTAAAAGTGTGCGTTATAAGCCGGATTTATCGGTAAGTGGTTTTAATTTTCAAGCAACTCACAGAGTTTTTATCACTAAAAGAGATATAAACTAACATTCAATTTTTGAAAACAATTACTAGATACATTTACCTATTAAAGATTTAAAACTTGAACAAACAGAAATCAGACAACCTATATTTAGAGCTCATTCATTAAAATATTTAACACTTTCCTAAGCTTAAAGTTTTGCTTAAAAGCATACACTTAAATTCAAAATAAGGAATGTAAAGAACGTTAAATTTATACTTTCACAAACCTAGACTAAGAGATCTACATCCAAACAGTTGCCCCTTCACTTTAAAATCAATAAAAGAAGCATTTCTAGTCAAATGTATTTATTGAACATATCTCACACATTCCTCATTGATTTCCAATCTAGAGATATCAAGGAAACCACGGAAAATATCTTAAGAATTTGCCATTTTCATTTAAATTTTCCTTAAACATTCTCCCAGGAGAGTTAGAAAAGTTTTGTCATCTAGATTTGTTTCAGGAATTATAATACATAGGAGAATTCAACTCGGTAAGTTCAATAAAATATTAAAAATATATCGCGTATGATGTGAGTCTAAAAGAATATTGTTTCAGATATTTCCTTAAATGGTAAAGCACACATTTAATTTCAAAACTTAGAGATAAATACTGAAAAATGATACGTTATGAAATAAAAGCGATTTTATCAATAACACAACACGTATGATATTTTAGCTTTTTTACAAATAATATAACTAAGCATTGTGAAAGTACTTTAGCAAATTCATATAGTTTTTCCCAATATCCTGTAGATATTAATTTATTTTTAGAAAGTGCACTAAATTTCGAATGGATCTTTGGCAAGTATAATAGATATCTGCAATTATCCACAGCATCCTTTTCCTTGTGCATTTGAAATATATTCGGTAAAGTTTTCGAATTTTAATAAATATGAATGAAAAACGCTAAATGTGTTGCACATAAATAAATAAGGCATTAAGAGATAATTAACTTTTATTAAACTCACTCTAAATAGCATATAGACATACTTTTAGTTTTTATATCCATATCTCAAAGAAATCCAAAAGAAATTTGTCTTTGACTTGGAAATTTTAATAAATATGTTTACATGATTTTTATTTTGTTATAGTTAAGGTATCTATAATTATATGTAAGCTCATTCTTACACAAATATGATGCTTTTAATAAATTAAAATCAAAACAAATTTTTTAAGGTGAATAGTAAAGATAAATTGGAGTGAGCTGATTAACATCACTCTGGTGTAATAAATACAGTAAAACTTATTAGTCAACTAGATCCAAGCGACTAAAATAAACTAGTACTCGTTAAAAACACTAAGCCTGGTTGTTGCTTACTTCCACATATAACTTCAGAAACCGCGGAAAACCTTCAGTGAGTGCAAATATATATATATATATATATATATATATATATATATTATATATATATATATATATATATATATATATATATATATATATATATATATATATATATAATATATATATTACATATTTAAGAACTCTTCATTCCTGCTATTAGAAATTCGGTTAACATTAGAGATTTACTGATCAAACAAACAGTTAAATATCTTCATTTCTTAGAAATTCATTGCCCAGATAAGTCCTATGTAGACAGATGTTATCCATAAAAATAAAACCAGGGTCATCTGTGCAATTCTAAAACATTTATAATATATGGCTCTACGATTTTATCTTTATACCTGCAAACAGACACAGCCTCTGTCCAATAAGTATGGTTTCTGTACACCATTTTAACCTAATGGCTGGCTAGATCACCAAATCCTACTAACATATCCTCCTTCTCAGATGCACAATACATTGCTGATACCTGGTTCTATCCAGATGAATATTCATCAAGAATTACTGGCTAAGCTGAGTTCAGATTCATCAATGAATAGAATGGTTTATCATTGATTATCTGCCCTATTCTGAACGGCTGTTACGTGCGCAAAATCGAGTAGAACTCAAACTGCATGCCTTTTTACACACACCTTCATCCCGTAGCCTTGAAATGTTGACACATTTGGTAGTATGCAGTTCAGAGACAGCTGAGCATTTATGACATTCCTGTTACACTTCGATGTAATAAACCAATATCTAACTTATTTTGTTGTCGTGGTTCTTACAAGAGACTCCCATAGCGCTGACATTTTATTAAAGTCTCTAAAACTCTTAACTTCAGACTAGCTCTACCTCAAGTCTCCCAATATTTACACCGCATTCCACTATCTAATTGTTACTGAATATTCGTTTTAATTGTTTTCTATTGATTGCTGCAGAAAACCCCTCGAAAGTCACGAAGGTGAGAGTACGAATGAAGCTGGTAATTAAAACCTGCACTTACAACACCTGTTACACAATCTACACAAACGAGCTACTGATCCTAACTCCCTGATGTCTGACATCATCAAACAAGATTAAAAAATCATTTGGCTCTAATAAAATCCACTACGAGTAGGGAATCGGAGTAAATATATTGTCTAGAAAAGGCCTAAACAACCAATAATATGATTATTGAGGCAAGCACTTCTAGTTGAGTAAAATGTTTAGCAAAGACTTTTTAGCTGCACTGGTAAGTTGAGAGAGTAGTGTTTGGAAACTCAATTATATACATTCGAGAGAAGGAGAGATCAGCTGGTTTGTTTCCAACGCTTCACCTGTGAGATGTAGTTAATTTCATACCCTATTCTGAGAGTCTGAAAAAAATATAGTTCCAGATAAAAAGGTCAATACAAGAAAAGGAAATTATTACAACATCCTTTACCAGTTTGTAGCCAAGTGAAACTGTCCATGAGGTCCTGGCCAGCAATGTGAAGTTGTCTCCAGTCCTTGTGTCTCTGAAGGCCGAATTAATAGAGGGACTATTGCACCCTAAATCTGTCGAACCTCAAATGGGAAACGTTAATAAATTATCAAATGCCTTAGTCTGCCTTCTAATACATTCCTATGGATGTTTTAATGAGAGAGGACGCATTGAATATGAATATCACAGAACTCAATGCCTCTGCTTATTTTCTTGTTATATGTCTTAGCTTACGAAATCTTGAACTGCTGATTTTATCTATAACATGGAACCATTAGCCAAGTTCTGTTGGATGAGTTACGGTAATTCAATAAAATTCAACACACAGCTGATTTTTTTTCTCGGGTTGAACAGCCTCAAGACCAATGTCAGCTGCATAAAAAACACAGCAATTGTTCATACGTATGTAAGATAATGCAAGAGATAATAGAAATCTGTATCGATGCCTTGAAGTACTAGTTTTATTTTTTCTTCAGTACTTATCGAGAACATTTTATTAATCAATGCATTTATTTAAAAAAAAGGAAAACTTTATAATCTATGTTAGAAATTATTTAATTATTTTTATTCTCATGATATACTTAAAATTGTATAAGCAGGAAAAATAAATGTGATACATCATTAGCATTTTAATCATCTAATTTAAATAAAAGTCTAACATGCGTCGCGCATAACTTGCCACAAAAGTTTATAGTAAATTTCCAAATATTTTTTTTATAGTTAAGAAGTTAAATAATATTTCAGTTAGAGAGAATTTCCATATGAATAAATTTCTAGTTCAACTAAATTGTTTCGGTCATTCTTTGTCAAGATAAATTTTTCTCAAATTATCTGACTTGGAAGACATTAAATAAATTCTTCTACTACGAGTGTTACAGTATATTTCCAAGAAATCATGAAAATACATTAAGAAATATGTATATTACGCATTAACAACCAATGACATAAGCTAATAAAAACTAGCCCGTGAAAAATAGGTTTACTTAGATAGTAATACTTATAAATGTTCTATTTCATTCTTAAAAAATTTATATTTTAATTAATTTTCAATGGATAGGAAATGAAAAGAAAAAAAAAACATACCATCAGTACAGCCATCAGCACCCAGAACAGTTCCAGGAGGACATACATCGCATTTCATCCCTTTGATACCTTGCTTACAAACGCACCTACCGGTCATTTGTTCACAGTCATCTCGAACGGATCCAAACTGGTTACAATTGCAAGCTGAAATTGCATATCAAAATATGAGGTTAGAAGTATTTTGAATAATTTTGATCTATTGAAAGGTTTTCAAGTCTTTTATAAGTAATCGGATTTCTGTTCAAACATTAATCTATCACCCTATGTAAGAATATTTTATTCTGTGTGAGTAACATGATGGGATTTTAAGTAATATAGGTTTAAATAAGATTATTTACATATTTTGAATAATACTGGTTGAGTACGCTAAAAGATAATTTTTATTTCTGTTGTTTTTAAATTATTATTTTCTTTTTGTACATTAATACATTGCTGGACATTAAAATTGCAACACCATGAAAGAAAGCGAATACAAAAAAGATATTTTTTGTAGGTAAACAGTATGACATGCAGACAAAATGATTGAATGCGCAAGTAGTTTGGGGGTTTACAGGGGTGCAAAATTGGTAGAGACAGTTGCCACCCCTAGCAGCAAAAATGGTCCTTCCCCCTTAGGCATTGAGTGAGGCTTGGATGACAGGAACGAACAGCTCATTCCATACTACTTCGAGTCTATGTCACACTTCTTCAAACGTATCAGCTGGAGAGAAGAGGTGTGCCAGTCTTTCAGCAACCAATGGCCAGATGTTTCCAATGGGTGACAGATCTAGAGTCCGAGTGGGCTAGGGTAACAATCGAATACTCTGTGCATCTAGAAAGATCGAATACGACGCGAAACATGTGGTCTTGCAATATCTTATTGGGAGATGGCGTTCGGCAGTCCTCAAAGATAGGGAACAATCATTGGACGTAAGATATCGGAAATGCACCGATCTGCGTTAAAATTACCGTTGATTTAAACTAGAGGCGCATGTCGAGTACCTAAAGGCTTTCAAACTATAACATCAGTACCAGGGCTACTTACAATGCCGAATGTAAACTGATGACAAGCGATCTCCTTGGATCTCCCAGAAACGTTACGGTCATTAGAGTACTACTCGCAGAACCAGGACTCGTCTCAAAGGCGACATTGTACAAATCCTGTATCCAGCTTTGTCGTTTGGCGCATCAGAGTACTTCACAGCCAGTAACAGGGCTACTATACCGATATCGAACGCAAGCAGATGACAAGCGATTTCCTTGGAGCCTCAAGAAACTTATGCGGTCATTACAGTACTGCTCGCAGAACAAGAACTCGTCTGAAAAGACGATATTGTACTAATACTGCATCCAGCTTTATCGTTTGGTGCATCAGGAGTCAGCTGACGTAATGGTCGCCGTGCTGACAGTCCACGCTGCTGAAAACGTCATCGCACCGCACGAGCGGGTACTGAGAGTGTTGCAAACATTAACGTTCCCTAAGTACTGATCCATGATGTGGATTTACGGTTCTCTAGGACCGACCTCACAGTATCTCTGTTCTCTCGGGCGTTAATCTTGAGAGGGGATGAAGTTTCTCTGCGTGCCTCAGCAACCATTGATTCCATATTCGTAAGACAGTGGTTATATTTCGACCAGTGCGAAGGGTGATAACATGGAACGATAATCCAAACTCTCGATAGGTAAAGACCCTCCCTCTATCGAATTCCGAAACATGCTGGAAAGCATTTCTTATTTTCATTCCAGACGTAACACGATATTCAGACAAAAAGAACTCTTATAATGTGCTTTCCTGAAGGGAAACCAAATACAAAACTTTTCTTTTATGCGATGCTTCAGTTTTAGTTTTAACCACCTACTGAAATGCTTATTTATATTCCTCACCCTCTTCCACCTTTCATGTGATTTTGAAGTTTATCAGATCGCATTCCTGATATTTGCAATTTTAATGGACAGCAGTGTAACATTGATTTCATAGCTGAGACAAATATATTTTTTTCAAATATACTCTTAAGCTCTAAAGTTATTTATATATTATTAATTTGCATCAATTATATAAATTTAAAAATTTAAAAAAAACAATTATTTCAATTTAAGTATTCGTCTACTTTTTAAAATCTCGGATTTCGTTAAAAATTGACAAAAATTAGTAGAGCTTAATCTTAGGACAAGTTATTAGGTTTATAAAAATAACAAAGTTCTTTATTATATTCAGTTTACTTATTCAAAAAGTTATAACCGTTTTAGTAAGATCGGGAAACATTTCGAGCACGTAGTTATGGATTTTAAATCGTGTTTACAAAAATGCGTTTTTCTGAAAACTTAAACGGGACAATTCGAAAAATTATGCATAATTAATTTAAGATTTTAATAGATTTTGGTGAATATTAGAATTGTTTTGTTCATCTTTTCTTAAAAATCACTGCATTATTACAAATGTACAATCATTTATATAAATATTTTTTCAATTTCACACAGTAATTTATAATATATAGACTGTTCTACTTTTTGTAAAAATTAAAATATCTTTTTTTTTTAAAAATAAATTATAACGTAACATAAATATTCAAAAATTGAATATTCGTTAATTAGTGTGGGTTTTTTTTTCAGATTGAGCCCGCATTTATATATATTTATTAATAAATTTTCCGCAGTTTTTTCCCATTTTTATATAATTTCTCAATTTCTACTATGAGCTCACACTCTCTAAATATTTATTTATTTATTTATCTTCGTGGAATTTTCAATCGCTAATAAAATACATTTTAAAACCCTTGATTGAGCTGAAATTTTATATACATGATTATTTTGGATGACAATACTATAATTTAATTATTATTAATAAAAATTAATTGATTAAAACTAATTATTCAAAGAATTACAAATACAGCCTTGTTGGCATCATTTTCAGCTACTTAGCGACCATTTTGTTGACTTTTGTCTAAACTTTAGAATATTTTTCCCTCACATTTTAAAGCACTCATTTGAGTTGAAATTTTCTATATACTTTTGTTTTGGGTGGCAATACGATAAATTAATTAACATTAATTAAAATTTTAATTGACTAAAACTAATTATTTAAAGAATTACAGATACAGAGATACACGGTAGCTTCATTTTTAGTGACTTGAAATCTTTAAGATTGGGGTCAAAACTTTCATATTTTTTTTCATGTCTTAAAGCATTCATTTGAAATGAAATTTTATATACGCGATTATTTTGAATGACAATACGAAATTTTGATGACAATTAATAAAAGTTAATTGCCACTTAATATTATAATTATATCATTATATATATACATATTTATATTAATTGCAATTATTTAATAAAAAGTAACTAAAATAAAATTTTTCTTTGTTGACCTAAGTGGGAATTGGCTTTAAAAAAAAATATATCTCTTGTGTTAATTTGAGATATTAAAACAATCAGAAATTTCCCATTCATTGCAATTTTTTTACAGTTATTGTGAAATAATTATCATAGTGTCATTACATAAATACCTAAATTATAAAAAAAAGAGAAACAGTAAAATTTTTAAATTACTATTAATTTTATACACGATTGTTTTAAACAAAATGTTGTTCGATTGTCTTTCAATTATATGCAATTTGAATTGCTTTATATAAGATTTTTCATTTAATTCATAGTAAAATACATATTTTCCCACTGAATCATTTTTCTGTTGTTTTCCCTCTTTAATTACACACTTCCTCAATAAATAAAATTCATAGATTTCATTTTTTATAAAATTTATAAATTCAAAAACAATCATTTGTCAAAACACAAAATAATAGCTTGATTGCATTTGACATTTATTATATAGTTTTGCTAGTTAAGGGATTTTGTTTGGCCAGAAAATACCTACTCACAGAAGTAAAAAGTTATAAAAATTATATAATTAAAATTATAGCTATATATAAAAACATATATGATTTTTTTCATTATAGAGGTAAATAACTACTTTCCAATTTTTGCGATTCTCACATACCTTGGAATTATTGATTAATTAAAAATGAAATCTGGACTACGTTTCTCAATTATTTTGAATTGAAGGATCAGCAATATTTTGTGCAATTACATATTTTGTGTCCTCGTTTTTAATTCACAAAGTTCGAGAGAAAAGAAAACTTTGATGGGCATAATTTTGAAACATAAAAGATGATGCATTTCGAGATAATTTTGATATTCTCAATTCATAACACAGCATTTACCACTTTATACTTTATTAAATAATTTAAAAAACATGAAAAGAACGACACGGTATTTCTTTTATAAATTTACAGTACATACTACTTTTATACGGATGCAAATATGACGTTTTCACATAACACGGTGGAAAAATAGTGATCGTGTTCATATAACACAATAAAAGAATGAGACAGAAATAGTGATTTTATTGTGTTTTACAGCTCAGTAAAAGTAATATAACTTTTGAGACTGGTAACACTAAACATCGCTGTGCTTCTCAAATTTCGGGGAAACTATTTTTAGGGAAGATTGCTTCCCAGCCTTTTTACTTATGACGCACACTAAATGTGCCTGAAAAAAAACTTTTATATTGTTGGATTTATTTTATTTACCTGGTGTTTTCAGCGAAGAAAAAACTGTAAAAAATAAACCTTTGCGATATTAATACCTATTTCAGCTAGAGGAAGCATATGTTATCTCTGATACATAAACACTAACAAATAAGCTGTTTTTAAATTGATGTATTTTTGTAATTTAAGAGTCATACAACACGAATTCATATAACACAGTGATTATTCTACCATGTGTAATATAGCTCAATTTATAATAACAAATATTTTACAAGAAATTAATGAATTTTTAAAAGGAAATTTCTGTTTCTTATTTTTTCCTTTCTCTCAAATGCAATAAAATAAATCGTAAAAAATTTCAGTAATATTAAGTAAGAATGCTTGCTTTTTAAGAATGTTCATTTTTTAAAAACTTTTAAAAGATAAAAATAAAAACAATCATATAACAATATGTATGTATTACCTCATATAAACGTTAAGTAATATTTTTACAAATAAATAACAAGCTGTAATGAAAGTTATTCCAAATTACTGTTTCAAAATTTGACATTCTTCTTTAAAGATAAGACTTATATAGAAATGATTTGAGAAAAAAAATAATCTTAGGTTTTATTTAAACTTAAATTACTAATCTCTAAATCTTTAAACTCTATACTTCCATTGCAAAGACAATTTTTTCTAAACTTTCTCTTCATAAATTAACTATTTTTTGAAGTTACGTTATGTCATCCCTTTCAATGCTGTTGGTTAAGCTCTAACAGAAGTATATGTAATATCCAATTATGATTACGTGAACAATTATTATTATTTAAGCTATGTATCTAATTAAATTCGTTGTCTACTTAATTTGGGCAGAAAATTCTATTATTTAAAATGTTTAAAAAGTATTAACTTTACGGGAAAAAAATAATTTAATCGTACTCTACTTACAAGAACATCCACTATTTCCTTCTGTTGCCTTATGCAGTCCCCAATAGCCTGGTTCACATCTATCACACCTTAAGCCACCAACTCCAGGTTTACAAGAACATTGCTTCGTTTCCGCATCACACGTAAGCCCATATGATCCTAATCTGTTACAATTGCATACACCTTCAAAGAGGAAAAAATACATTATATGAAATAAAGTTGTTTTATGATATACAATAATTTTTTTTTTCATTTATTTCTAAACTAATAAAAAGAAGAGTTATCGTAGTTTAATGAATGCATTAAGTATATTGGTTGGGAATAAATCCATTTTTTTGTTTTGGTTTGGTAGGTCAGATTTATTTTTGTCATTAGGAGCAACACGCTAGCAATTAAGTTTTAATCCTATTTTTACATGAATTTCGCAAGATTACTTTCTGATTTGAAGCATTCATTGAAAGTGAGAATTTGTTTAAATATTCATCAACACATGAATTAAATTTATATAAAGTAATATACCCTAAAGGTTCTTATCTGTGCTATATAAAATAGGAATGAATTTTTTACTTATATAGCTGTTGCTCATTCAATTTTGAGGGTTAACTTTTCTGCAGTCCCTTCAGAGTTAAATTCTAATTTATTTCGATTCACTTTACTGCGGTTACTTAAAATACTACTATCTTGTTCAAAGACTTAATTTTTGTTTTGTGGAATATGTGACTTAATATTTTTTGTAAATGTCTCAGATTTAATAAGTATCTGATGAGGAATCAAAGTTTCCCATTTGAAAACATGTTGAAAAAATAAAGATACCAGCATAGAAGTATTTAAGATAATTCAAGAGGAATCATCTGAATCAGGATCAGACGATAATCAACCTGTCTAGACATCTTTTGAACTGTTATAAGAGCTATGAATTTAAAATAAGAAGAAAGAATAGGGTATGAGTTGTTCTTTCTAACTTTCTAAAATTATTTATTTGCCATTTTTCGCTAATATAAGAACTATTTTGAATCATAATTAGGATATTTAACTTTATCGCCAGCATAAAGAATGAACGTTATTTTTTGTATATAATTAAGACGAAATTTCAAAGTTACTTTAGTTTTATTTAGAAAATCATTTTTAAAAATTATGTGGAAAAAATTTCTGATGTATTTACTTTAAAAAATTTATTTTGAACTTTGTTTTTGAATTTAAATTTCTCACCTTTGTTTTGCTCTTTAAAAAAAATAAAAGTTATTATTTTCTTAATTTCCTAAAAATCACATGATAAGATTGGAAATACTTGAAAAAAACATTTCTTATATACGTTTTGTTTAAAAAAAATTTTTGTGGGTAGACTCAATGTTTTTTTTTAAAACTCACAGTATGAGTAATATCTGTTTTTAAATTAAACCTGCTTACAATTACATAAAAATCCCTAATTTACATGCTGTTTGATTCCCTACTTTGCAATTCTTTATTTTTCTTTTTTTCTATTAAACACTTAGCTTTAATTTTCATAAAAAGAAATGAAAATTGTTCTTTTATTATCGTTTCTGTTTTTAATAGATATACTTCCTTCTGTATATCATAACTATTGAATGAGTAATCAACCGCTTTAGGAAAACAAAATCTTCAAAAAAAATTGAGTGTAAAAATGGATAAGAAAGATACAAATTCATTTTGAGTCACTAAGGAAAATGATTCCTAAAATAAATCTAAACGTTAAAAGGAACAACTTTAATATAAGTATATTTAGAGAAAAATATTGACTCGCAAAAACTGGGAAGTTTATAAAAATCTTTTTGAAAAATTATATTGCAAAATACTAATCATTTTTAATATTCTTTTCGTATGTAAATTTGATAATTTTAAAATTTTATAACATAATCAAATCCTTAAAGAAAATTATGATTGTAAAGAAAAATCTTTTTTTTTCTTTAAAATTCTCATCTTGCATTGATCGGTATTTTTATACAATTCTTAGAAGAATTATAAATAGTTGATTTTTTTAAAATAAGTTCTCTTGCCATTCTTAGTATGAGATTTATAAAAATATTTTAAGAAAATCACTATTACGTTACGTTTAAAAATTGAGAAGCCCCAAGAAAGAAATTCTAATCTAGGAAGAGTGTTTATTTAATAAATACATTGCTTAGTATTTGCAAATAATGTGAAAGCTTATATATTAATAAAATGCTGTATTTGACTTTTACTGTAAATAATTATTACTTAATGATGATACATATAACTGTTTACATAAGAAATGATCCAAATATATAACAATACCTTACTTTGAATAGGATGTAGAATGTTTAAAAAACTGGAAGCTTGTGTTTAATACCTTTAAGATAATTCTCTGCGTTTTTCTGAGTAAATATAATTATTATAGCAAGCGACAAAGACTATATCGTAATTATTCTATATTGTTTTACTTAACATTAATACATAAATTAAATTAAAAATGCAAATTTAGTAGTACATGCATTTGAAATATGAAATTAGAGCTACAGTTTAATCCAAATTTTGCACTTACTATTTACACATGAATTTATGAATAAATAACTTGGTAAATGATTGAATAATTAACACACTGATTATTTAAATTGCAAACATAATTTCAATTTAAATATTTACGAACATAATTGTAATTTAAATATTATAAAAGTTGTTTGTGTGATCATAATACTGCGTAATTTTACGTTGTATGAATTATGCATTTCAACACCATAATTCGATTAATAATAATAAAATTTTTTCAAACATAAATAATTAATATTTTGCCTTTATTTTTACAATAAATTTCATTCGAAGCATAACTTTTTCTTTAAAAAGTACTAATTATTATAAATTTTCATTTCCACAAATCATTTTAATTTTAGCAAATTGTTATTTTGTTTCCGCATAAACTGCTTATAATTAATTCCCATGGATTTTGAAACTTTTAACAACCCTGTATAATAGTAATTATCAAATGAGACACAGGAATTAAGGCAGCTTTTTATATTAAACAGAAGTTTTTACTAAAATTTTGAAAATTGGTTCAAAAATTTATGATGAGGGTATTTTATTATGAATAATTTATATTCAAATTTTCTATGATCTCCTTTGTTAAGAAACTTTATTGAATAAAACTCATTATGTATTTTCATTATTACGAAAACATTAAGTATTTCACTGTTTTATTAGAGCCTTTAAAACCCATGCATGCATTTAATTTTATTAATCGATATAATGCATGCAATTAGGTAGCTACTATGTCAGTTGAATATTCCTCTATAGAAGAACTGATATAGGATATTTTAAAATTACTCCAATTATTTCTATGAATATATATATGAAACACGTCAGTATAAAAATGTGTTTTATTTAATTGAAAAACAAGTAATATAAAAAAAAAAATAAGTCAATTCCGTCTTTGGTCAACAAAGAAAAATTTTTTATTTTAGTTACTTTTTTATTAAATAGCTAAAATTAATACAAATGTGTATATCCATATGACAGAATCACAATCTTAAGTGACAAAATAGAAAGTGATTTTCTTCCAGTTATCCATTATTTTTTTCTTGTTTGTTACTATTATTCATTCATTAAATTTAATTATTCTAATAAAATTGTACAGTAAAAAAGAAATCACATTTTCAGAAATTAAGCCATCCCACGTGGGATTCGAACCCATGATCTTTGAATTAGAAGTCCAACACGCTATCCATTTTGGTACAGGGACACAAAGAACGATTTTCCTTTCTATATATGCTGCTGGACTATTATTTTTGTTTGTTACTATTTATCCATTTTTAATTTAATTAATGAATTAATATTAGAAAAAACTGTATTAACATCAAGTGTCATCCACTACAGGTTTAAAAAAAATGTATTGGAACTTGAATGGAGGAATAGAAAGTATTTTATTAACGATTGAAAATTTGAACAAGATAATGATACATATGTATGTATATAAATAAATAAATGTATATGGGAAGAGAGTATCAAAGAAATTCACTTTTGATGCACAACTTTTGATCACAGAATCTCTTTTTATCTCGAGCTCATTTTCTCTTCCCTTGCTCATTTTGTTTTGTCGAGTTCGATCTTTTTTCATTCGCACATATTTTTCCTTCATTTCCCCAACATTTTATGAGAATATAAATGGTTTTAGTGTTTTTAATCTCACAAAAAGAAATAATCTTCAGCTGCAATTTATATTATTTTTAGTCCCCAACTCTTCTCTTCGTAGGCATCATCCTGTGAAAATAAAGCGGATATAGAGGGTTATAAAAGAAGAATATAGATACCATAATAAGGTACAAAGTGCCTCATTATTATATTATTGACATAAACGCAGCTCGTAAATGTCCCTAAATAGCCCTTTTATGAAAGATATTTCCTAAAAATAATCTAGTCCTCACACTATTTTTTGGTAATATTGCATCTGTCAACAACTGGAAGGTATTTAGCTATTCTGAGCTTTTATACCAACATGACTGTAGTAACACGGTTGGTAAAAAAAAGAAGTTCTATAAACCGATGGGTACCAAATTCGGTTGCTGTCGTAATTTCAAGCGAAAGCCAGCGAGTGTCTGATGTTTGCTGAATATCATAATGAAAATTCTGAATCTTGTTCGCTCCCCTTCTGGGAATGATTCCTAGCTAATATTCCAGTCAAATAGAAAATTTTCCTTAAGTATACGCAGTAAGTAACAAATTTGGCAGTAAATTTGGTCGCTAAGTCGCAAAATTCGACGATAAAAATACATGCCTCATGGCGAATCTAGAATATAAAATGATTATTTAAGAAAATAGCTCTAGAAGGTTCTAGAACTATTTCAGTGCCTGTACAAAAACGATGCAGCAATATAGGAGTGTTAGAGATTGACGGCTTGTTTGAATATCATTTTTAGTGTGTGATACTGTTACTACAGGCTTGTATTGTCATGTTTTATGTTTGAATAACTTTGAGTTCGCGCTATGTGTGAGCGTTTATTGTTTCATCTTCTAAGTAAAAATATTGTATTTAACAAAAAAAAAATTAGAATAAATTTCAATTTAATCCGAAATAAATTGCTAATTGCGTACAACATCCCTTCATTTGAAAGTCGTTAAACAACGTAACAATATGTTATAACTCATGTACCTTAGATACGTATGACATTGATGTGGATAGCTAGTTTAAGGGTTGATTTAATTATTTAACGATGATCCGAAATTGGGTTCAATAATTGGGATTTATTGAGCAAAAAATAAATCGTAACACTGTTTAGAAATAGATCTGCGAAACTGTCAAAAAAGCAATATTACCACTATTTGATTATGAGAGTTTTTGATTAAACGGATAACCACATTTTAAAAACATGCCAATCAGGCTTTCAATTATTATAAGAATTAATAAGAAAAAGCATTAATTTTCAATTTGTTATCTGCCTTATGTACGATCATCTCAGATGGTATGTGAACAAACATAAAAAATAAAGTTATTGAATAATATTGAAATATTTTACATAAACCGAATTTCAAATAACGTTAAATGAAAAGTAAGTAATATTTGTAAGTATTTTCGCATGTTTTAAGAATGTGTTAAAAGCATTTGGTCCATTTACATTCTCAAGTTAAAGTAAATAAATGTTGAGTATAAAGTTCTTTTATATATATAAAATATTTAAAAAATGTATACATATTTTTCAAACAACTTGTATTTTATTATTCTAAAGGAAATACTCGTATAACATTTATATAAATTCCGAATTTCTTGAGGTAGTTTCTCTCAAAAAAAAAATGAAAGTAAAGACTGGCTGTTTTCTTTTCTAAAGTCTAGATTAAACTGGGAAGTAAATGCATTATTTCTTAAACCAAATTAATGTAATTATGGTACATTCACAAGAGAATATTCATTTAAATAAATTTAGTTAAGAAACAGAAAGAAAATTCTTATGAAGTAAAATTACTTAAAAATCAGGTCTTCGGTGAATTAAGAAGACGTGATTATTTTACAGAATAACGAAAGAATAATTCTATTATACTTTATTTTCAGGAGATATATTATAGAGGAAGCTCAAACATGGAAAATGAGACTGAAAGTAATTACTTTAAAATTATTTTAGAGAGACGGCAATGCATACAAATATCACAGTCTCTCGCCCTAAAAATAGTTCTTAATAAAATAAATTTCATTCTTTGAAACAAATTATGTCTCAAAATTTTCCATTTCGTTTAAAAACGACTTTTTCTTACATGTAAACTTAAATAATTTTGGGGGTATTTTACAAAATACGTGCAGTGTATTTCTAAGAAATTATGCTACTGTTCGAAAATTAAATTTGAGAGTCATATTGCATCCCTCTGAAATATTTTATTTTAACAATAACAATTAATAATAATCACTAATAAGAAATTTAAATTGAATTAATTAAATCAAAATAATTCATCGAGAACTTACTAATAAGCAAATTATATGCATACAAAGATTTGAGGAATAGTGGAGGACTTAAAAAAAAGTGTTTTTCTATTTATTATTGACTAGTTGAAACTGTGATTTAAAAGACGCTAAATGGATAATTTCAAGATGTAGTGTCACTTAGATTGAAATGTAATAAATTGTTTAAGAACATTTTGACAAAAAAAAATTATTTGAATACAATATTTCGGCAAAAAATTATATTCTAAGTTAAATTTTTGCCAAAATATTGTATTTAAATAAATTTTTTTGTCAAAATGTCCTTAAAACAATTTTATACATGTATTCTAATCTAAGTGACACTAAATATCATGACAATTATCCATTTATGCGCTTTTTTTAAAATCACGGTTCCGAACGTAGTCGGATATCTTAATGTAGACGTACGAATAATCTATGACTTTAGGCGTAGCTACCGCCGTATCAATGATACGGGGCCCCAATCTGTGTAACTGCAGTCCCACTGTCAGTACAATCATATCTAAAAAAGAGCCCTGAAGGAAAATTGTTACAGGGTTCACTCAGAAATAACTACGCCAGTGTCTATGAGCTTAATTATGAGTACCTTAACATCTTAAAAGAGTATATTTAGTGTGGATAAGAAGCAAATAAATTAAAGTTTATTTTGAATGTGTATCTATTATTTATTTCAAAATTATAAATGAATAAAAACCAAATTAATAATATTGACCATTATTTCATCAATATATATATATAGAAACCAATTGATATTTACTATTTTATTAATACGTTTGATATAAATAAAATGTGAAGTTACCAAAAAGAGATATATTTCATGAAATAACTGTAAAATTTTTAAACTCTAAAGGTTTTAGCTGTATTTGTCTTAGAATGAATTAACAATTGCGGGAGCTACGGTTTAAAACGTATATACTTCTAATTTTATTTATTCATAGTTCTTACTTCCTGTATCATACGGTTTCTAATAAATAATATGCCTTCATACTACAGCAAATAAGACTTTACTTTACCAGCAGCTTGTATTTTAATCAGGAAGAAAATTGTTCCCTGTTTTATTTTTCATTTAATTTTTGGAAAAAAATAAAGTGATGACACAAAATAGACCTTGCTTTAGTTTTTATTCTTCTGTTTTTATTTCATACTCTGTAAATGCTTAGTTGAATACATGAGGATTCTGAGGATTTTACACTTTAAAACTTTTGAGAATTACAAATGTACTACAGAAATTGCGAGAATTACGAACAATATCGGATGTTTTCCTTGTTACCAACTGTGATTTGAAACAATGACATATATAATGTTTTTGAAGAAAAGTCAATAAGATTAAAATAAATTCCCACTCAACGTACTGGGTATGTTAAAAATATTTCAAATTTAGGAAAATATGAGTACATAAAACATAATATTAAAACTCAAAAATATTACGGTAAAAATAAAATAACTTTTCGCTTTCCTCAATTAAGCTCTTACACATTAATAATCTTATTAATTTTAATATACAGTACAACTTTGGCAAGTTGACAATGAATCGGTTAAAAAACAGAAATGGTCAATATAAAGAACCAAGCCTTCACTTTAATTTTACGTATCCTTAAAGGTTATTTACATAAATAATAACGCAGTATTTGTTCACATATTCATTCAGTTATTTTAAGTATTGTATCATTTTGCATTACTTTCATAATATCTTATTTTTTATTATTAAAATATACCTAGATATTTTTTTACAGTTTGTAGATTTAATTATTTTATGAAGTAAATCAATTTCTTACCTTTAATATGGATTATAATATTTTTTATATTTTCAATTTTCAAGGCTATATAATATTATGAAAATCTAGTATGAAAATGGTTGCATCAAATCAAAGACTATTCAACCCATCTTAGACAACATTAATGTAAGAACTGTCTAACATTTTTGGTGTCTAATGACACACACACACACAATTAGGCAAAATTCTAAAAGTAAAACAAGAGAAAATAACTTATTACGATGTATGCAAAGCTATGTGAAAGACCTGAATTTCTGTTTCTTTTTATTGAGGGAGTTGAACTTGTCAAGTAACAGAGATAAAAGGAACAATAAATTTGTTTTGCAATTTAGTGGATAAAATATAATGTTACAAATGTTCTTTAACGAATGTTTTAAAATAGTGTAAATTATTTATATTTGGATGTATAATACATTTATATTACTTTATGTTGTATTAATTTTATGTTAAAATTTTAAAATTCACAAGAAACACCGTTCCTTACAATAGAATGGGAATTCAATGGAAACTTGGTGAAATCTTGGCGATAAAGCCAAGTTGGCATTATTTTTGGTCACCATCTTGGAGACATGAATATCATTTTGGTGACCATTTTTGGCAAGTTCGTGATCTTATGGATTCTTCTGGAAATTAGTGGAGAAATCTACTAATGTCATAATCTGGGACACAAGCGGATTTTTCTCGATAGATCCATGAAACTTATGAATGGGGAGTCGCTCGTCCAGTCTTACTTAGTCTTGCATTGACCGTTGAAGAGAAGTATTTATTTGACCTTGAAGAGTTGATCTGCTATTAGTTTTTTACTGCGGCTGATGTGTAGAACGAGGAAGTTCTTGTAAAAATAATTTACCTACTTGTATATTAGACACTGATAGTTGTGTCTGGGCGCAGTAGAAAGAGTGAAGACCTTCTAAGAGTTACTTAGCGAATTTGAGCAGTGTATTCTGTTATTTCAAGGATTGCTTTCGACAATAAATTCCCATCGCTCCAGAAGAACAGTGTTGCTCTTTGTGACTGAATTACATAAAATTCTGGGGAACTCCGATTACAATTACTATTACAATAGGCTTCAGAGGTGATTATCATAGAAATTGATCCATAACGTAAAAAGACGGGAAACAAAATATATTAACCCCTTCACGACGGGCAGTGCAAATATGCATACTTCACGGACGCATCTCAGGGACGGGCAGTTCAAATGTACATTTTCAACTGGAACGTTTTTTAATGACCCCTAGATCGCACTCTGTGTCCATTATATTGAAATCGAACGTAGCTAGAGTAACCTGACCTTCAGTTAGTTTATATTCTGCTTATAGATTTGATATTTTCCACATCAGCTGAGTAGGGGGGGGGGAGGGGTAATTGAAAGGTCAACAAACAGAGCTCGGCTCATAAATTTTCCTCTTGAGATGAAACATTCGCGCTTCTTATAACTCATCGAATACTTTTTCTTATTTTTTTTACTACAGTGTGCGGTGTTTTAGAGTCAGTTCTGCTTAATATTTTGTTGTTTTCGGATATATTTCACGTACTTTTCTTATTTCAAAAACCTTGACTCCATGTTATTATTTGACAGTTGTTTCGAAGGCACTTTCCTAACCTTAATATGAACAAAAAGGGTGAAAAAAGCCAAAGTGTATAGTCACAAACCGTGTGTAAATAATTGAAAAAAAAAACGTAACATACATTTTATGCTTGCAAATCATACAATGTAGGATTTCGCGTTTCTCCATGCTTCGAGATTTTCTACACTCAATCTCCATTTTAATTTTGCTATTTATTTTTGTAAATAATCCTTGCCGTAATTTTTTTTATTAATTTGAAAGTGTATTCATTTTTTTTGTCAATGAAAATTTTGGAAAAAAATTAATAGTGCTTACGAAATTTATTTCCCAAGGTAAGTCATTATTTTTTATATCATTTCATGTAAGTTAAAGTAAAAACGTTATTACACTCTACTTTTAATGTAACTAACAACTTGTGTTATAATCTATAGGGGTACCAAAAATTACGACGTTTGGACTGAAGTTTTATTATTTATGCGTTTTTTTCTTAAGTCAGGCTTAGCGACAAAAACGCCCTGTCCTGAAGGGAGTAGTCCTTACGCATTCACCCCGTCCCTAGCGAGCGGCTCGCAGAAAATCGCCCCATCCTGAAAGGGTTAAAAGGAGAAGAAATGTTGGATGTAAAAAGAATACAGACTTCAATGAATCTAAATTAATTAGCCTCATACATTTACTAAATATTCTTTTTTGAATGTATTTAACGTATAAACCTATAACATTTTGAAGGGTAAATATTCCAGACATCTTAGATTTAAATATAATAATAAATGTTATGCCTTATGGTTAAAGAAATGGCAAGCATGTAAAAAAAAAATTTTATTAGATATAATATCATTTTTCCCAAATCCTTCAGATAATATCTAGGGTTCCCTTTTCAAAATAAAATACTTTCTATTTCCATCCCTAAAAATAAGAGAAATGATAAATTACATAAAACACTTAATCAATCACTGTCAAAGATTAAAAATTATTGTATTCTTTTCTTCTCAATTTATTGCTTATAAGAAGGGAAGATTATAAATTAGTAACGTTTCTTTCCTTTTCCTCTAACATCAGATGAATCCAAGTAAAAAGTACTAACAGCATTTGGCATAAATATTCTTCATAGGAATCTTCAAAAGATATTAATTCCGGTTCTCTTGGCGCTCTGCCAATCGTAAAGCATGTAATTCCATGCCAAATTCTTCACTGTCTGAAATATTGATTTAAATGTCAGACCATGCATATTTGCTCTGAATGAAATATTACAAGGAATCGAATGAATATTACATCTTATGTAAGATTATGGCCGCTGATTTATTCGCTTCTTATTTGGCATACTTTAAAGTTTTAAAACTCTTTGGGTTACAGAAAATCTGACTTAGTATGTTTGCGTAAGGGAGATTCCTTTGCAAATAACACGAGATTAATTATTGCTGAATCTTAGTTTAATTTTTATGTAGAAGTAGTAAAAAGTATTTGGCGAGAGATTTTGTGTAAAAAATGCGTGAGATATTATTATGCATACATTTGTTATAATGATTTAAAAAATACAAAAAAATGAATATACATCTACAAAACTTTAAATAATTATAAAAATAAATGTAATCTTTAACTGCATCTTTGGACAGTACATGCGACTTCCCACTAAGTTTAATAAAGACCTTTAAAAATTTTTTTTAAATTTTCACAAATTGATTTGAAAAAATAAGAATAAAATAGGTTTCAAAAATTGAAGTGTACCAGTTTTTAAGAAGAAAAAAAATGAAATAAATATGGAGGAAGAGGGGAACGTGAATCACACACTTAAGTGGAAAACTAGGAAAAATTTTGGACACAGTCATAATTACAAAATATGGATATATTTTTATAAAATATTTAACAGAATTTATATAATTTTGGTATGGCCAATACCATTTACTTTATTTTGAATTTCCTAAAGAAAGATAATGTAAACGCAGTATCACTCTCTAAAACCTTAAAGTGTTAAAATAAAGTCGATGAAAATATTAATGGTAATTCTTTATATTATTGATGGAAGTTTTAATACTTTAAAAATAAAATAAAGATCGGACAGTAATATACAGACATATTCATAACTAATTCAAAAAAGTTAACACTTTTAACATACAAGTTTTTGCTGTGTTGTTTGATATTTTTTGATACTTTTGAACACTTAAAAGCATGCTGTAATTAATATTTAGGAAATTGTCACTGTACAGTTCGATTACAATTACTGTACCTAGCGATTGACTTACACAGGTAGATAGATAGATATTACGTTTTACCAGTGGCGTAACGTACTCCCAAGGCCTGACTGACGTCAAGTACGTATTTAACCAATTTATAAATTATTAAATACAAAACACATTACTTTGCGGGAGACGGGGCTAATATACTCTATCACGCCATTGTATTTTTCATTCGTAGTTGTGTACGAAAGGGGTTTTTTTGTGCCCAAATAAACAATGTAAAAAGTTACAATTTAGGCACCATATCTAAAAATTTGAAAAATCTCTTCTTACTGGCATTTATTTTGAATGAGCACATTTTTATCTGTATATCTATAAGAAAATAGATTTCTAATACCAACTCCGCCAAAATGCTTTTCTTAGCTGAATAATAGATGTAGTAATTTCATACAGTGATTTATATATTACTCGCATTCTCATTAAACAAAACAAAACAAAAAAAAAATTAAATTAGGAGCCAAGGGGTAACTTTGAGGTATTACAGCTTTTGAAAAATTATTCATAATCCATTTTATAATTTTAATTACGTTTCTCTTTCCAATATCCCATTTCTGAATTATTTTTTTATAATTTGGTAATGCACATATGAATATTTCGTAAAGTGAAATTAATTTCAGAGCCACCTGCATGGTTTCAAGGGTTTCTTTTGAAATATTTTTTTTTAAAGCAAAATCTCTAGAATTTGAAGATTTTTTTTTATTTTTCATTTAGTGATTAAACAAGTATTTTCTTAGAATACTGTTTCTAATTTCCTCTGTCGAATTAACTGGAAGAAAAAAGACTTCAATGATTTTGAAAAAAGTGCTCAGTTGTCATAAACAGTAATTAAATTCTGTATTCAAGTTAGATTCTAATTCAGAAAGCATACTAGTTCATATAAGAACTGCTGTGAAAATCAGTTAGGGAAACTAATAACCTAACATATACTGTAGCAGTTTGTCTGCATTCCATATACGTTTTTCACAAATCAGTAAACTGAATTTATTGTTGTGCGCGAACTCCTTTTTTATACTTCGTATTCTGCATAAAACCAGACTGAAGGAAATACTTTTCTTATGAAGCATAAGGCTCCAAGCAATAAAATAAAAATTTCTTTAGCAAAGAAATTGGTTTGGAAAAAAACACAAATTGAAAAGATAAAAAGTGATTCGAAATTACTCTTTATTTTCAGATTCATGGCACAATGCGCGAAGATTTCGAGTTTGAATTTTTCTTCTTGATTGAATTCGAGTTCACAAAAGAACACGGAATTACATCGAACTTTTTTAAGGCATTAACGCACCATTACACTAAAGTATTTTGTTTAAATTTTATAATAACTAGGAAAATTTAAATAAACTGAAATTAGATAACAATAACGTGTTTATGGTATTTAAACTGATTTATAAACGTCTTAATAAAGTAGAAAATAAAATAAATAGCAATTATTACTTACAGTGCAATTTTTTTGTATGTAAAAAAAGTTTCAAAACATTTTTACAGTAAACCTGTGAATTTTTATTTTATTTTTTTTCAATTCCTCTATTATTAGTACACTCTTTTCCTATATATATATGTAATAATTCCCTCTAGCATCCTTTTAATTAACTCTTTTAATAATATTTAAACAAGCTTTAATTCGTTGGTTCAAAACTAACGCCCTAATCTTAAACGTAATGAACTAGTATCAGAAAACCCTTTCCCGCACATTTTAACCAATCATAGCTCTTATTACAAAATAACCACGCGGTCTTCACTGCTGGGTATAAAAAGCAAAAATCTTTTGTGATCTCTCCCTTTGTGTTCGTCACGTGAAATGTCTCTGCTTCTTGTCGCTTCTGATATATGTGTCTGCTTTCGAGTTCTTACTAGATATCTGTGAAATACAATTGTGAATTCTCCACCTACGTTATATGTGTGTGTAAATAAACAAGTTGAAATTAAATTCTGAAGATGATTTCTCTGAAATCAAATACGCCAACAAACCAAACAGATCAACCCGGCCATATATATATATATATATATATCTTGTTCAAATTTTCAATCGTTAATAAAATACTTTCTATTTATCCACTCTAGTTCAAATACATTTTTTTAAACTTGTAGTGAATGACACTTGATGTTAATGCAGCTTTTCAAATACTAATTCATTATTTTTTGAATAATTAATGAATAAATTGCAACAAACAAAAATAACACAGTCGAACACCATCTCTGTGTAGAGTAATGGATAGCGCTTTGGACTTCTAATCCAAAAGTCATTAGTTTGAATCTCAACTCAGATGGCCTAATTTCTAAGAATGTGATTTGTTTTACTGTACAATTTTATTGGAATAATTAAATTTATTTAATAAATAAATAGTAACAAAAAATAGTCCAACACCCAAAATAGAATGGACAAAGGAAAAATTGCAAGGAAAATCGATTTCTATTTTGTCACTTAATATTATGTGATTCTGTCATACATATATTTATGTGAATTGTAATTATTTAATAAAAAGTAACTGAAATAAAATTCTTCTTTATTGACCTAAGTAGGATTTTTTTTGACTGATTTTTTTTCTTTTGTATTACTTGTTATTTTACTAGCTCGGGCTTATGGGAAACTTCAACTTTCGAAAATGTTTCATATTTACATAATAACTGCATTTTTACTTATACACACGCACACACATATATGAATATATATATAACTAGATATCCTTAACTTTATAATTAGTTGTTTGATAATACAGTCATGGGATATGTGTGTACTTACTTGGACATCCTGCATTGCTTGGACCTAAGGCGGCGGTTTTGTCATCAGGACAGCAACCGTATGTTGAATCGGCACATGTTTTAATCATGGTAACTGTAACGAAAGAAACAATAAACATGACTTAATTACTGCCATAGCTATTTAAAAAAACACCAAATTTGTTTTTGAAAACTGAAGAGAAATTTACAAAGATATCGGGTAACAACTTAACATTGAAAAAGTAAAAATAAATTTTAAAAGTTTTTTTCAGGTTCTTACTCAACCTCTTTTACTATATAGTTACAGATATTTATTTGCTATTCGGGTCAAACAAAATATCAGTTCCTCTTGGAGGCAGGCCCCGTACATGATGGGGTACGTTTCCTTCATACCACATGAAGGAAACCGTCCTAGAGATGCTTTGCTTGGTACAAGAAGTAGGAGAGATGAAACTACTCTTGCTAGTCTTCACAGTGGACATAATCGAGCTCAACGGCATGTGGCTGGTCTCAAAGTTTACCCTCCTTGTCTGAATCTCATTGTGACCCAAGCCGCTCCTACCTACATCTTGGCTTGTTTTAGTTGCCATGAGAGCCAGCTGCTCTCAAGTCCTGATACAGTTCTTGATTGTTTAAAAATTTCACGGGTTCATGGACTTGATTTAGATGTTTCTGTCGATCAAGTGGGATAAGAAACAACACCACCACCAATATTTACGTAATGTATATATCTCATTAGTGATGAAATCTCTATGTAAAGTTTCTGAATTTTTGCTGAAAGTAATTCTCACCAAAAGTTTATAAGTATTCCAACAATTTATAATCATTATTAAGTATATATATATATATATATATATATATATATATATATATATATATATATAAATTATTCAAGTATCCTGTGACATCTCTCGAGTTCTTCTTCTAACATAACTCCTACGTTCTTTGACGGCCACGATTAATTGCAATCTTAGAGAAAGCTTAATGTGGAAAGTTGAAAGTGAGTTTAGACGGCCTACTCAAGAATCACGGAGACGCCCACCCTCGCTAGTATTTACAAGGAGTAACTGCATTGCACACGAGCATATAAGTCTACCTGAAGTATCAGAATCGTTGAGTCTTCAACCAAGGTAGGAGGATTATATTCTGAACGCTAATTTAATATTGAAGCGAGATTAGGCAGATAATTAGTTTCATTTTGATAAGTGTTCTAATTGCGCGATCTGACTTAGTTAAACGGCCGTACTTTGGTTTATTCTCACTTAATATAAGTTTGTTCGTTATATAAGTAATTTAAGTTAAATTCTTAATAAAAGTCGTATTAAGAATTATAGAATGTCTCATCCTTCCGATAATCCCACACCTCTAACTTACGCGGAACCCCCACTACATAGCTATCGACAGATGGCTATGTCACAATCCTTTTTATTAAATCTTTGTACTAATATTTAAAATAACTTTTAATTCTTTAGTTTAAAAATAACATTGTAATCTTAATCGTAATCGGCTGGTCCGAAATCCCTGTCCCGCATATTCTATCCAATCAGAACTACTATGTAGCTGGGGTGGGTTGGTGGAGCACATAGCCCTTCAGGGCATTAATCTCCTATATCTTACTTTTTTAGACTTGAAATAGCGACTATAATAACCACTATCGGTATAAAAGCAAAAATCTTGTGTAATCTCTGTTTTTTTTTGTCTGCTTGCCTTCATCATGTAAATCAGCCGGCTGCCTTGCGTTCTGTGTTTGTCTTTGTCTGTGTTTGTGCCATGATGTTTGCTTCTTGTTATGTGTAATGCCGTCCCTACTTGATCTTTATGTGTTTCCAGATGTGAATAAACTGGATTTTTGATTTACATGAGTGCCTCTTCGATAATACAGTACCCGCCACGTAACACAGGAAAATCACAACACCGGCCACACCCTATCCTTTGGTTCGCTACAGTAATAATATTCACTCGCCACGTATTACAACAATTATTTATATGATGAATTGTATATTCTTATTATATATGAATATATATATAATCTGGATAATAATTGAGCTAGTTAAGCCGAGTTTCTTTTATTAATTACCTAAGCACTTTTTATTTGAGTTTAAAAAGAAGGTCTAAACAATAAAGTTTTGCAAATGTTATATTAATTGTGAAAGTTAATGCTATTCGTAGGACTTTTATTCGATCAACCGGAAAAAATTCTATGAATAGAAATTATTTAAATAAACAATGCAGATGACAAATAATTGCCAGGTAGGTACAAACGCAGCAAATACACACAAATGCATAATGTTTTATTATTAGTTTCTATTATTTATTCTTCCTGGGTTTGTGTGTGCTTACAACTGTCATTACAAAAAAAACCTTTTCATTCGTACAATGAATTATGTAAAAATTAATTCTGTTTTTACCTTTATATCATCTGGTTTATACTTCTATTTAAAAAAAACATAATGTATATTTTTTGTTTGAAATAGTAAATCACACCATTCTGAAGCACATTAACTTTAGCTAGATGAAGAATAAAGAACAGAGAAGAAAGAGATATTCGAACAAAAACTAAAATTGATCTTCAAACAAAATGGAGTCTTTTATTCTTAGCAAATTATATTAATTTGCTGTAAATGAAACGTTCATAAATCTTAGAACAAAACACCCATAAAGGGAAGAAATACGATTTAAATTCTTTATATCTTCTTCAAAAGAGAAATACATTTTCTCATTCGGTTTTAAACAGATCTATTTAAGAAAAGGCACTTTAAGTAATTGCAATCACTGTGCTAGCGGTTTAAGAACAAAACTAATAAGAGATTGGAGGTATTAAGGATTTTTAAATATTTTTAAAAGCAAAATGGTACATGTCTGATAGTTTATTCCTCTAAGAATAATACACAAAGCTATGCTATATATTAGGGATTAAAGTATATTATTGATTTGAATAATATTTGATGCGCGAAGTATATATTGTTATGAAAAAATTGGATTTTCTATTCTTACGTGCAGAAAGAGCTGAAAGTTTTGCTCCCAGGAAAAGATAAAGAACTCTTATAAAAGTTTTATGTTATTGACCTTAGCGTAGAATTTAGTCGTCAAATGTGTGTATCAAAATCATCTCGCGTGGTGACTAAAAATAATATGAAAATAATGCTCTAATTAAATCTAGAAAATATCAAAGTAGTCCTTGAAAAAAGACAGCTTAAAAGATTATTTTCGACTTATAAAAGGACGATTTAGTGAAGCAAAATTTTAGGTCAAAGCTGGACAGTGACTTGCGTTTCATTTACTTCTAGAGATATATAGGGACTACGGATCTATATTATTATGCTCTATAAATATAAGAATTTTGAATCTCTATGTTCCTGTGTTAATAGGTTCATATTAATTGTTTCCTGCTAAAGGTAAATCTGATGCATTTATAGGCAGTTTCAGAGTAAATTTCGATTTATTTCAAAAGAACCTACTATTTAATTAGCTATTTAATTTCAAAAATGTGGATTTTTCTTCTATTCGAAAGTCAAATAACGACATAAAAAGACTATATATATATTTCACCGTATCAACTAATTATTTTCAAGAGTCTTACAAATTTTTAATTACTAAGAATTAATCATTGAAAAATTACAAGCTGCATTTAATTTTCAAAACATTTTTCTAATATGAATGCTATAAAATTTATGAAATCTCAGGAGTATTATTACAAAATTTATTTTAATTACTATTCAAAGCAAAATGGTCAAATATTTTCTTTCCTGCAACCATCTTAAATATTCATTAAAGTATTATAGGGGTAAAAGTGTTTTATATTTAGATAAGATAAATGTTAATATTTATATTGTAGACCCTAGGGACTTTTTAGGAGCATGTGAAAGCGTCAGGTTTGGCATAAAATTTTTCAGTTATATATTCTGATACCGTTCTTGAACAAAAATTGAGAGTCGTTTTATTATTATAATCGATGTAATATTGCAAACTCTTTTATTATTATAAATAATATATTATTGCAGGAAATTTTTATCATATTCATCCAATGCAGATAAATAATTTGCATTTAATGCTCTAGAGGATATTCAATAATTTCAATCTTATTTCCTAGCAGTGAAATGAAGAATATTACACGTGGCATATTAATAAATATTGAGGTAAGGAACATCAATGGATATTTAATGTGTTCATTTAATATTTAAATTTACGTGTATCTTTTAGTATTCTAGTTCTTTAATAGATATTATAAATTATAAATAATCTGGTATTTGCATTGCAATACATTTTTTACATTATTTATTCATATAATGTGCACTTTTCGAGAAATGGATTCCAGTAATCCTCGAATTACCTGGAAAGTGGGATGTTCAAAATAAATAAATCAATATGGAAATATGTACGTTGTGTTTCTAATGAAACTAAAAAAGGTGCACTTAATGCTGTAAAATCAATACGAAAATAAGTATGCCCAACTCTTTTTTACACGGTACGTACGTTTCTTAGAATACCGTGCAAAAAAAAGGGTAAAAAATTATATGAGACGTTGGGATAAAGATGCAAAGTTTGGGATATGTATCACAACTTTAAAAAGTTGTGTAAGATGGAAAAATCTCTAAATATTTCCTCTAAAAACAGTGAAAAAAAAGTAACAAAAAAACCCAATATGTTGCAGATTTATAAAACAAAAGTACAGTGAAAACTAATTTTGAAAGAGACTGTAACATGCTAAAATTCAAATTGAGGTTAGGAATATAATTGCTACCTAACAAATATTCATCGCTACTTGATAACAAACGTGTATATCAGGGGTTAGCAATCTTTCAGCGTGTCACACAGTGGGACATTTTTGAAACAGTTCGATTCCCGTGCTAATACATGCAGAGTTTGAGAAGAGAAATCAATAATGCAGATTTTTACAGTTTTATTATATATTAATTTTGTATCATTTAAAGATATTTCTTAACAAAAAATAAAACAGCATAAACTATAACTGTTTCTTTCATATTTCAAAATCAGGGTATAAAGTGGGACTTTCAATTTGACACGATTCTGAGCATTCAGTTGTTAAACAATTTTTTTGCGGGCTCAAAATATTTTTCAGAAGAGAAAACATTTTTAGATATGTAGAACCAAGAGCGGAAAGCAGAGTGCATGCGATTTTCTCACTTTAAACATATAAATCTCTCCAACAATGGCATTCAGTAACTTACAAAATAACTGTAAATTTATCTTTATAGTTGTCTTCCAGATTTTTTCGTAATCCCGCAAAGGCCCGTAATTCTTAAAAGATTTTTAAAACAAGGTACATTATAAATTTATCAACTTCCATCCACTCAAAAATTAACAAATTGTTAGAGTAGTTCAGAGTGCCACTGAGAATTGTACCACGTGCCACATGTGGCACGCATGCAATAGGTTACCTACCCTGATGCATATTTATTACGAGCTGGTTCAAAAATGCTATCATCAATAGATGCGTCAGATATATCTAACATTACTGTCGCTTTTGAATCAAATGAAAAATTCCGTTCTTTATAAATTGACTTTTTTTTTTTTTGCTGTTACAAAATTTCTTGATTAGCGGCTGTTTTTCCAGTTCCTCAAGTAGCTTTTGTTATTCTTGATATCTTGTTACATAAAAATTACGATTACGTTGTAATTTTAATGCACGCTCTATGTCAGGATTATAAGTAAGAAAATTTCAAGCCCTCGCGAATTATATTAGCTTGTTAATAGCTGAACTTCCCCTTTGACTTCTTTATTATCGCAAACTGTCATAAATTGGTCCAAATCATCCTCATCCATGGCGCGAATTCCCAAATACTTTCAACATTCGTGCCAGAACAAAAATTGCGAGGGAAAAAATCGATTGAAAAAATATTTAGGTGTTAGTTATTTATTATGAGCTGTTTAGTGTTAAGAGTTATTTAATGTGAGGTATTATAATAAATTTGCAAATGTCATTAAAAATTTCAAAGTTTTACAAGCATTTTATAAATAAAAAAATATCAATAGATTACTTTTTTTTTGAATGACAGATTATTTTTTAAAAATTTTTTGCTGAAGCATATGCACAATTTTATTTACCAGTCTTTAAGATGCCATTATAACACTTCTATATATTGTGAAAAATTAAATTTCAAATAAATAACTAAAAATAGTAATTTGTCGAATATAATTGAAAAGAGGAATCCATTTTCTGAAATAAATGGAACAGTAAAAAACAATAAAGGTCAAACCACAGGACGAATTACATAGTTTATTTTTTAAAAAAACTTAGATTGTATGTTATTAAGCGCATAGTTTAACAACAGCTAAAATTGTCATAATAAACCAGCATTTTTCTAAGATTTTTGAGTTAAAAATTTGATGATTTAATGACATGAAAATAAACATATCTCTAAAAACAAGACTAAATTAAAATTTAAAAAAATAATAATATTTTACAATTTCAGCGTGTATAAATTCACCACTTTGTAAAACATTTTTGCACAATTTATCAGTTTTGAGTGAATTTGGTATGCCTGTTTGTTCTTTAAAACTTTTATTACATTAAGTATTTCACTGAATGCATTCCATCATTTTACTGCTATAATTTAGTTATGCTTCAAATTTATAACAATTGTTTTAACCCCTTAACTGCCGATTAAAATTTACGTGATTTGCTCCTCAGTACCATCGTTTTTCACATTAGTGTGCTTATGGCGTGTATTAGGGATAGGAAAAGACATAAATAAGCAAATTTTTGTTTAAAATAAGTAAATCCTTTGCAAACACTGTCAATATTATTTTATTGATTTTGAAATTCTTCGGAATAGTTTTACTGATAGCAAGAGAAGAAAAGTTTGCATTTCGGAAAGACGAATATACACGTCCGGACGTAAGGGGTCTTAGGGGTGTTAAATTTTTCTAGAGGTCTGAAAATATAAACAATTGTCTAACAGGTATAATTCATTTAAAATTAAATTTAATGATTTGAATCTTTTACACATTATTTATAAAAGAATGGGGCTTCAGAAAAGTATAAAATGTTTAAAATATAATAATAATTTTAAAAATCATAAGCATATGAAAATTCTATGATAAATATTAAGTATATTTTGCGTTGCGCACGCTATTTTCTAAAATAGTAGATTTAATTACTAGCTATAAGTTGAATAATAAGTTAAATGTATTCTCATTACACTGTAGCTATTTTTATATAAATAGAATAATAACTTACATATTTTAATAAATAAAAAAATACATTTTTAAAAAATATTAGAAAAATTGCAATCTTTTTCAAATATTTTTGAAATACAAAAGACATATAATACTAAAATTAGGTACGGCTTAAAGAGTATGATGCATTTATAATTCTATAAATTTTTTTTACATCAGATGCTACTATTTTAGAAAATAGCGTGCCAACACAAAAATACTTAATATTTATCATAGAATTTTCATGCTTATGATTTTTAAAATTATTATTATATTTTAAACATTTTATACTTTTCTGAAGCCCCATTCTTTTATAAATAATGTGTAAAAGATTCGAATCATTAAATTTAATTTTAAATGAATTATACCTGTTAGACAATTGTTTATATTTTCAGACCTCTAGAAAAATTTAACTCCCCTGAGACCCCTTATCAATTTGAGTGAAACGTATATATACGCCAGCGGCATTTAAGGGTTAATTGAAAGAAAAGAATTCATTGCAAAGAACTTTTGTTGATTTGCTTTCAAAAATGAAACTTTAAGTAAAACTAAATTTAAAGCGAAATTTTACAATAAACATATAATTGGTAACAAACCGAACAAATTCAATATAGTGAGGTCGTTTATATTATCCTTAATTACGCGATACGAGGGCGTAGTATTAGAAATATACAACTTTTACCTTGAAAATCCTACTCTAGTTAAGTTGCGCAATAAAAAACAAGGGGTTGTTATAAATGTTCCCTTAATAAATCAGTAGTATCTTGTTACCGGAAATAATATATGCGTTTCCGAAGCTCGTTTATTTTTTTTCCCACCCCATCTTATGCCACTACCGTTCACAAGTCTAGCATAGAAATTTCAGGATTCCCAAGAAGCAATTTACCTCAAGTGACGTTTAGTGCTTTGCTGCTATTACTCTGACTTGGCTATTTATATGGAGGATTAAGGGAAAGCCTTTTCGTTGAGAACGAATTCGTAGTATTGGTGGGATTATAGCGATTTTTTCTTTGTTTCCTTTTATGCCTTTGCCTCACATTAACTCGTATTCGCTGAGCTGGACTTATTCGGAGGAAAAAATTGGGGATTTTTTGGTAAGGAAATCCTCTTAAGATATTGCAATAAATTAAGTGATAAAATGTTGCGCAAAGATTCATATGGATTTTTTTTGTTTAGTTAAATTTCTTTAGTTCACAAAACTGCTTATTTTTGAGGCATTTTTTTTAGAGAAATGAAATAAGATTATTACGGGAAAAAATCTTTATAAGCAGTTTCAAAGACAACGTAGCTGCCTTTTTTAATCTTTTGTCTTTTTGTTATTCTTTTTTTTCCCTTTAATTCTTTTCGAATTTAGTGGAATGAGTATTGATGTTGTGTTTGTTTTCTTTTTCAGGTGCTTAGTTCAATCGAAATAAATCTTATTCAAATTACTCGCTCTTAAGCATTTGTCAGTTATTTTATGTCAAATTGAATTGTTAAAAATATTTTTAACATGTGTGTGTGTGTATTTTTGAAATAAATTCACTTTTATTTAACTTTACTTTTTTACTTGAAGTTTAGTATATTTTTTTCTTTATTGTATTTTGTGTTGCCTTTAGTTAAATTTTCGTATTTGTTGGTAAAATTGAAACATTACGAATAAATTATGAAAATTATTGTAATTAAGGGGGTTCATCCATGTGATGACCTGTTTTTTAAGCATTTTTAAGAAACTTTTTCTGATGACTAGAAAATTATAGAACTTAATGTTTCTTATCATTTATTTATATGTATTTAAGAGTATGAATATAAATTTTAGCAAAAATTATCCAATAGAACGAGAGTTATAGCGCTCTGAACACACCAGCCTCGAAAAAATGGACGCTCAATTCTCCACCATTTGGGCTGATTTGCTTAGTTGAAATAAAAAAAAAATTAAAGACGTTTTAATTTATAAGCTTAAATGCACCGAATGAACTATAGTCATTTGAAAATATTAAAAATGGAATTTTCGTACACCTCTGAAGAAAAAGTTTCGAATTTCATGGGATTTTTTTATGTTTTTGTTATAAAAAATAGAAATATTTTGAATTTTGGAATGATCGTAGCTCATTCTGTGCGTCTATATGCGCTGAGCTTACCTTATAAATTTGATACATTATTCAGTCAAACCGTTCTTGAGATATGATGGAGGAAAGTATTAAAAACACAGTTTTGAGAAAAATGCGTTTAAAGTTTTAATTCCGATTAAAACAATGAAAATCTTTTCTTAGCGCTATGAACAGCTGCTTTTCTAACACCTGCTTCTTTATAAAGACTTCGAATTAAAAAAATCACTTTATCACTGTATTCTAGACATGTTAAAAAAGCAATTTATGAAAAAAAATTTTTGATTTTTTTGAACCCATCACATGGGTGAACCCCCATAATTCAAAAATCATGTATTAAGTTTTCATGATAAAATTTTTTCTCAAAATCTTTATTTTCCTTTTAGGCTTCTGGAACTAGATTAGTAGCTCTTTCAAAATTTTAAAAATAATTTCAGTATCAAAAAATATTCACAAGTTCATATAAATAGCATCCATAGTTTAATACTTCATTAAAAGTCTAGATTTTTCGTCTGATGAAAAATTTAAGACTTCCTTAAAATTAGTACACATGCAATTAAAGTAAATTAAAAACTATAAGAGGATTGAAGCATTAGAAAATGATTGATCTTCATAAAATCACTGAATTTTACTGAATAAATTTATTTATAATGCATGTTTGTTTTGAAAAACAATTTTAAGCGAGTCACATATACAAATTAAGATTTGGGGCACCTAAAATTTTCTTAAATATTAATTTTTGATGAATGTACAAGGGAGTAGTTTTGGTTGGCCTCTATTTAAGATTTTCAAAATATTCTTAAAAATTAGCTTCTTAATGGATTAAGTAAAACATCATTAAAAAGTTTATTCTTGTGTACTGAAATATAAAAAATCAATAAAATAATGTACAGCTTCTCATAAAGGATGATACTCACTTTCTTATTCAATTTTCTTAAAGTGTAGAATTTATCTATTGGAAAGTTCCATGGATTATCAAGCATTTGTTTTGCTAGTAATGTAAAATTGCATGTAAAAATTTTTGCCAATGTAAAAAGTACATAGCATTTCTATTATTCTCGAGAGATATTTTTAACAATATTAATTATTTATGTTAAATGGGCAATTTAGTATTAATATAATTAACTAAATAATTGAATGTAATCTAAGATTTAAGCGAACAATTTTAATGTAATAAATGAAAAAAAATCCTTGAAATATTTATATATAAAAAATTATCTGAAATTTGAATTTAATTCTAAATATTTTATTAAGATACTCAGGAGGCTATGCTTCAGTCGAGGTTCAGTTCTTGCTTCCATTCATAATTCTTGGTAAACGATATGTGATTCTGCATATTAAATGGAACTACGTCTTTTAAGATGGAAGATATAAGAACACCAACTCCTGAGCATGACTCAAAATTATAAGACCGTCACTAATAGCCCTTGTAAATCAACTTTTAATGCTCTTTCTTTTATTTAACTCAACATTTCTCGGCCTCTTCTAAATATTTAACAGATCAAACTGGCATTTTTAACGACGAACGAACATCTTAAATTATGGTTTCTTTCTTTTGTCTTTGAAATTAGAGGAAAATATTCATAAAAAAATCACATTTTTCACTTTATGAATGCTTCTCTAATATTTTTTTAAATGTTATGTATGCATACAGGCCTATAAATGTTCATAAACATAGTTTTCCCTTGGAGATAACTTTTGAAATAATACAAATTCAAGAAAATTAAATTGTGTCATCAAAATGTATTTACTTAAAGCATATTACACCAAGTGAACTTTATTAACCATTTATAGAGTGATCAAGAACAGTTTTAAGGAATTTCATTCTTTGGCCAAATTATGAATTGAATTATTTTAGAACATTTACAAACTTTTGAGAATTTCTATTTCTCCTACCCCAGCTATAATGCATCATCACCACTGTTTTTCCATCGATAAGGTTAACCCTCTACAAGGTCTGCACTTAAAGTCTTGCCATTCTGGAGATGCTTCGAAAATGCACCGGACGTATTTTTTTGCCGTCAGGTGGGGTTCTCAAAAGTGGTTGAGCCGTATTTTTGAAAATGTGGCTCGGCTGCTTTTGGGAATCTTGCTTGAAGGCAGAAAAAGCATCTCTGGAATGACGGGATTTTAGTCAGACATATGAACAGATATTAAGAAGCACTCACGGTTCAACATCTAATTCATCTCATATAGGTTTCTGAAGTGAAAATTAAACACTAAACTACTCTACTATGAGAATCAAAGTTAGAAGAATTGAAGTCAGAAGAAAAGAGATGGTGACTCTCAATCAGCAAAATGCCTAATCAAGAAAGTATCCTCTACAAACACAACTGGATTTAACGGAGGATTTTGACAATCAAAACTGAATCCTAGTAAATTCGTATAGGATCTCGTTTTGTATCTTTAACTATTCAAAAAATCTTCACTAAACGCATTCAAATCTCTGGAAGAAATAGAGCCCCACACCGTAATGTCGTAAGCGTGTTTTTTTATCAATATTGGAAGCAAAGTGACTGGCCCTTTGATACCAGCACATCAGAACACGACGAATACCACTTTCTAAAGTGAACCTAGATGCGTATATAAAAAAGTAAAGAATATCAATCATCCTAATCTAGTTAACATGATCTCCAGTCCAATTTAATTGAGTGCTTTACATTGAGGGTTTTTGGGACATATTTAATAGATCTCTTCGTGTAAAGGTTGTCATTGTAAAGACATCTTCATACTACAGTAGCTGGAATTCTTCATCCAGTAGAAATGAAAAGAAGTTCTTAAAGCCAATCTTCTTGAAACTGAATTTTCAGTTTCAATCTGATTCCAAAATTGCTGGACTTCGACGAGAAGAATTAAGCGGTTATCAGCTTGTGATAGGCCCATTTCCATGCATCCTATGATACTTCATCTTAAAGAACTAAGTATAAAAGTGTTCTTTTTGACATATTTACGATATTTTGAAGCTCGAAACTTTTAGACTAATAAAATAATTTTTGAAAATTTCCGAAATTTCAAAATATTATCTTTAAATAAATTTATGCTTTCCGTAAATTATTATTATTATTTTTTACAAAGAGCGGCAAAAATGATGTTTAAGGTTCTTGGTGCTCAAATAACACATATTATGTTCCATAAAACTTATTTTACTAAGTTTAATAAACAAATTATAGAAGTACGCTCTAAAATGCATGTCATGCCTTAAACTTTTTAAGAAGAGTTTTGCCAGAATGCATATTTAATACCATTTGACTTCGAACTAAATGCATTTTAATAGGAAATAAGATTTAAATTAATTCTTATTGATTAAGTTAGAGCTCATGCGTGACTAAATCTTACTAAGCTAGTTACACACTTAACTTTATGCTAATAGTATTTTCATGCAAATAGAAAATACTATATTAGCTCTTTAATTTTTTCTGTGATAGACTTTCTTCTTATAAGTTTTTGTCGTAAAATTTTTGAAAAAATTTGCTTTATACACATAAAATATAGTATAGCTTATTTTAATTGAAATTTTTTAAATAAAATATTCACTTAGTTCTTTGTATCTATTCAACGATTTCAGGAATCCATAAAAGAATCAACAAACACCTTAATTATATTATTTTATCAAAATTCTCAATGACTGAATTACATGTTCAAATAATTCATAAAAAAAGGAAATTTAGAAAGTACATAGTCGATTTTTTTTCGTTTCTTCTTTTTGAAAATGAATGTAATCCAAATCCATATTAATTCAGTATTCATGTTCAAATATGTGGCATAAAAACTCAAACGTTATAAATTTGTATGGTGTTGTATATTATTTTTAATAAAATATGTTAAATTTCATTGATTTAAAGCAGTCGCTTATTACATGAAACTGTAGATACAATTTCTCTGTAAAAGATTAATTTCAATTCAAATTTTTAAAAATCTTTAGTATTTAATTAAAATTTAAACTGAATCATAGTAAACTATTAATACAAAGTTAAATAATTTGTATTATCCTTTTCATTAATTATTTTAAATTCATTCATTGTTATTATTTAAATACTTTACAGTGGAATAGAAAGAGAACATTGTGCAATATAAGTCGCTGAATTTATATGTTAGATTTAAGGTGATTTCAAGCAGTTTAACATAAAAGACCTGGGTTAGATATTGTTCAAAAATAATTAGGACTGCTTTTATACTTTATTAAATGGAAGGTTATTAAGTTTCTGTTTTATTAATGACGTTAATTTTTCTTTCAATAATTTTAAAATGATTTAGAGAAATTCCTTAGAGCCATCATTGAATTCTGCAAAGTTGTAGTGACAAATATTTTATTTGAATAATAATTCAAGTATTTTAATTTTGGAATTTCATACACACCTTTTATTTATTTATTTATTTCCAAATTTCCTTTGATTGTTCGTTTTTAAATAAAATCATAGAAATTAAACTTTAAAAAATACTTTTTACATGAAAAAAATACGTGTTCATCTTTGTTTATTTACCCTTTTGCCTGTGAAATATATTTAAGAAAAACGTGCCAAAAATGGATTTTTTTCTATTCTTTTTTGTTTGTTATCTTCATCAAAATGTTAACAGATTTTTTAAAAAAAATTAAGCTAAATTACTATTTTATTCAATATTTTCGCATATATTGGAAATGTTAATGAATTACAATAATTTTTGCTCACATTATAACAAAATAAACCACACACACATGTGACATATAATTTTGAAGATAAATATAATAAACTACCACACAACAATATTATTTTTTATATCAACTTTCATGAATTTCTTGTCCCTAAGATTCCTTTGAGTTTCACAACTCTCTTACAGTGTGTTATTTGCGAACTGCAATTAACAAAAATCCGACAAACAGTGCTAAAATACCGAAATTTTTGTGGGAAAGTATCGCCATGTATTGGAAAAATGGTAAATTACAAGCAAAATTATTAGGCATTACACGAACTAAGTTTGCTTCATGGGATTGAAAGACCAATTTTTTGCTTGCCAGAACTCAGCTCGGCCATTCAAAAATTGGAGCATTTGCGTTGCCCGAACTGAGTTCAGGCAAGAGTTTAAGAGGTCTGAGGCAGTGCTTCTCAAACTTTCACTACTCGCGACCCAATTTTCAATCATAATTTTTATCGCGCCCCCCTTACACAATAATAATGCGCTTTGTCGCTAAAGCTAGCATACGATCTTAATTATAAACCGTACAAATTCAGAAGAAAGTATTAAATTTTGTATTTGTTACTTTTAAGCAATATATATTTTAAGCAAATTACTTTTATAAGTAATATATATTTTAAACAAATTACTTTTAAGTAATACGATAATTATCATGTTATTTTTCGTATCTATAATTTTTAAATTGGAACAGATTGCAAAATGATATTTATTTAAAGATTTATTTCTTCCATCATCCATTTCTAAAGGTTTAAATGTCATTAGAAAAATAGTCTAGTCTATGTTGCTCTCCAGTGGTGCACACAAGGGGGTCCTGGGGGTCCGGACCCCACCCAAGGCCCTTGCTTTTTTTCTGATTGGTTATAATTCTAAGTATATAATACGTAAAATTTAATTAAATATTTATTATTAATGATTAATTTTATTAATGCTAATTATTTATTCAATAATTAGGTTTTTGCTGTGTTTTGTTTCTGAAAATCGACAAAATCAAAAATAGCATGATACAAGAATGGTGAACTTTCAACCCCGGACCCCCTTGAAAAATTCCTGTGTGCGCTACTGTTGCTCTCTTATCATATCCGTCACAATTAGCATTCTCGCGAACGTCTGCGTGAGTCTTGGCAAACTATCCGACATCTGCGCTAAACGTGTAATAGCAAATGTTGGTATTTTTTACCTTTGCAGACCTAGCTTATTCCCAGGAGCTGGTATCACTTTTAGTGCGGCACCGTATAATAAGCGATACCAAATTGCCGCAAGTAATTTTGATGCCCAGTTTCCTCCTCAGAGGGAGGTACCTGAGCTCTGACGATGCAAAATTGAACTTAAGAATTTCTTTTAAGAATTTTGGCAGCCAAGAGCCAAACGGGCACTTCAAGGGATTTTTTACATGCCGAATATTCATACGACATGGCCGTTCATGACCGCTGTCGATTTTCTGCATCATGAAAATCCACCGACATGGGCTGGGGTCGAACCCGCAAACTTAGGTGCAGATGGCCAGCGACAAACCAACTACGCCCCCAGTCGGCATTTGCGGAATTGTAAGGAGAATAAAACCAAGAGCACGGCAATGAATACAAAAATGTAAAATGATTTTTTTAAATGAATGCTCATATTATAAATAGATTTAAACGAACTGTGTGTGTGTGTGTGTGTAATTGTAATCCTCACAAATTAGCATTTATTATTAATGTTAAATAATGTAAAAAATACCGATAAAGAATAATTGTGTTATTTTTAATATTTAAAACGAGAAGACTTCAAAATGTTTTAACCCGGGGCCAGACGCGTATTCGATACTAATGGTAATAGTCGAAGATTTTTTAACAATCATTTTTATTGTACAAAATAAAAATCACAATTCCAGTGAATAATTTAACGAAGAGAAAGGATACTTACCTACTTTCTACCTTTCTTCATTGATAATTTGAGAAAAATTCCAATCGAACCGAATTAAAACATTTCTAAGGTACGCGACCTTAATAAAGGACACAAATCACAGAAACTCTTCACGAACGTTACAGGAATAATATCTGCAAGCAAAACTGTCATATTTTGTTCAAATTTTTGTAGTTTGTACCCCGCGCGAACGCTCCCCGGTTAAATGTTTATAATCAATGTAAAACTACGAATGTTAAGATCTAAAAATGAATTATTTAAAACGTTTTTCTCATCATGCTTTATATGTTTCAAAATACTCATAAAATATAAATATTGGCCAAATAATCCTTCAAAATGTTTTCTCTGCTTTTCGAAATGTTATATAACTCTTTCGTATAGGCGCATTATTTACAACTTCCCTAAATGAAAAATAAAGGCATAAAAAAGGAACGAACTAACCATAGCAGTATGTTCGAAGGTCAAACAGATGAATTTTTTTATCTTCCTAGAATGTTTCTTTGGGTCTGGGTTTTGTCTTTTCTCTGAAATAGTATTTTAGATTTAAAAAGAGAAAACTCAGTAAAAAAATCTCTCATCGTGGGATTACAGCAAATCAAACAAAATGTGATGTTTTTTATTTATTTATAGGATCAGATAGCTAATGAATGTATCGAAATGAAAGCTTTTATGTTTGATGAAGTAATACTAATAAATTCTATCAGTGTAAATGTGTATTTCTTATTATGTCAGAAAGTATTTTCTTACTTCATTACAGTAAATTAATTTTTTTTAATCTTTTATTTTCGATATGCTCGCGCCCCCCTTGTAAGTTATCGCGCCCCCCCAGGGGGGCGCGCCCCACACTTTGAGAAACACTGGTCTGAGGGGTGTTAATTTTGTCTCGAGGGGTGAAAATATAAACAATTTTCAAACAGGTAAAATTCTTTTTAATTTAAATTAAATAATTCGAATCTTTTACACATTATTGACAAAGAATTATGGCTTCAAAAAGGTACAAAATGTTTGATATATAATCATACTTTTAAAAATTATAAGGGTATGAAAATAAATAATTTTGTAATAAATATCAAATAATTTTTGCGTTGCTCTTGCTATTTTCTAAAATAGCACGCGCTGATGTATAAAGCTGTACAGAATTATAAAATGTATCATACTCTTTAAACCCTACATCATTTAAGAATAATAAATCTTTTTTTGTGTGTGTGTGTTTTAAAATATTTAAAAGTATTGAAATTTAAAAAAAAAAATTAAAAATGTAATTTTTTTTATATTTTAAAAAATATAACTTATTAATCTATTTACATAAAAATACTACAGTGTAATAAGGGGATACATTTAACTTAATAAATCAACTTATAGCTAGTAATTAAAGCTACTATTTTAGAAAATAGCATGCGCAACGTAAAACTTAATTAACATTTCTTATAGAAATGTTATTTATTTTCATATGCTTGTAATTTTTTAAATTATGATTTTTTATTTAACATTTTATACTTTTTTGAAGCCCCATTCCTTTAAAAATAGTGTGTAAAAGATTCGAATTATTTAATTATAATTTCTAGGAGTTATATATATTTGAATATTGTTTATATTTCCAGCCCTCTAGAGAAAATCAACACCCCTTAGACCCCAGACTTGAATTTACAAAAATAGGACAACTTAACAAACAATTCTCCATTAATTCTAGGGTTCGCATACGAGACGGTGTTCAGTCTGGGCGCAATATTTACTACTATGACAAAAAAGGTAACATTAAATAATTTAAGCTCACCTGCGACCCAAATCTAAAATTTATGCAATACTCCAAAACAATAATTTACCCTATAAACTACTGTGTACTAAGTCGCTTAACCAAAGGGTCTAGAATCTGGCACATTTAAAAGCTTCCATATAATGGATGAAGGGGTGGAAGCTAGGCAATAAAGTCTATCTGAAGATGAAGTGGGGAATAAAAGACGAATCTTTCTACGTTCGCGGTGTTTTGTATCCGTCCTCTGTTCACTTGATTGCACTGTAAATCCCAAATACTTATTTTTCTGAGAAGGATGCCTTTGCTACAGAATTCGAATCCAATGCACCTTTATTCTGAAACGTTCTACACTTTCGTTAATAGTAGAGCACAGTAGAGGAATAAAATCCGTATTCATTGCTCAGAATTTATAGCGTTGTATAAATTAGATGCGGATTCCCTACGCTTCTTTAGAGAAAACTCGCTTCTCAAATTGGATTTTAGATTGAGCAGACTTGAAGAAGGGGAAGGGGTTAGAAGAACGAGAAAAGAATGAAATTCTAACGCACGACGTACATTTAGGCAAGTTTATTTTTCTTCGTTTTACGTCTTAAATGCGCGGAAATAAAACTACCGTCTGCTTTTGTCTGTTACTGGCATTCTTAAGACTCTCCACTGAATATTGTCTTAAATTTCTGTTTATCTACTCTTTTATTTTAGATATTTTTTTGTTTTATTTTGTTCGAATCTTATAAACAGAGAAAGATGGTTACATAAACAAAATAGAATGATTTTAGCATTAACCATCTTTTGCTGCATTACAAAGAGACATACATAGATACTGAGCAAAAATGAGTTTTTTGAATTAATATTGTTTATAATTTAAAAGTTTTTTCCTTTAGAAACTCATCGCAAAATTCTTCCTCTTACGATATATCAATTAAAACTTTTTTTTTGGTGTATTAAAAATAATATAAGTATTAGGATTTTTTTTTACTTCACTTAATCCTCATATTCTACTTGTATATCCCCCTATATAAATGTTTTACATTCAATGCTTCAGAGCATTGAAAATAATCATCCGGATGATGTACAAAGCAGAAAATTCCAATATTGGTGGTTCAATGCAAATTTGGCTCAGCCCAATCATGCGCCAATGCTTCACTAATAGATTCGTTAACAGTACCAACAGATATCACCATTCAATAGAGATTAGACCAAAGGAAGTAAAGTTGTTGAACCAAAGAATCACTTGACATAAGCAACTCCCCAAACCATTGGAGAGGTCAAAAAGCACATTTCGCCTACTTCCCTCTTCCTCTAACTACATACAGCTAGAAGAATTTTTAGAACAGTCGGACGTATTCAACTTGAAATCTTACAGACAAAGTGGAATGGTTTTGAAGAATGAAACTAGTCACTCTTCTAATTGAGTTTCAATGACCAGCAAATATGTGTATATGTGTGCTTAAGGACATTGGCGGGATTATCATCTATACAGCCCGAAAACCAAATGTTATGGGGTGGGGTGTCGTTCAATTTGATAGCTGGCCCTCTATTGTTTTGTTCCGTGATACCTTACATCACTAAATTAAGTCCACACTTGTGCTTAAATTTCAATATGGTAATGCCCAACCGCACACAGCCCGGTTCTCCACTGTTTGTCTTAGTGATTAGCCAACACCTTGAACATTGCGATCGGGAAATCCCTTTCCAATGGACAATTGGGTTCAGACGAGGTGGCGTCTCTGACCGTACCTGAATCGTTGTGATCGAACTCGTCAGTGGGAGTTTGTATGGCAATCAATCTCGCAGTAGAGAAACTCTATGAATTAATGCCCAATCGAATATAAACAATTTTACAATTTTGCTGCTCTCGTAGTCGTACTGCTTGAATAAAAACATTAAAGTTCTATGAAGCTGTCATCATTTGTTTCCAAAACATGTACTTCCCCTTTATTGATCTCTTCTTCCCTTTCAGAAAACTCCTTGGCGTGTCGCTTTTTATGTTACAAAGTGACAAAGTGTAATTGCAGCCCTATAACAATCCATGATCATTTTAGACTCGCTGATAAAGATATTAGATACTATTACTAATGATATGAATCATTTTGATATTTTTAATTTTTTAGACAAAAAAAAAAAACATTGTTCGGAAAAATTACATTTTTTATTTTGGAGGATGGAGATTTTCAAAATCGCCATATCATCCGAACATAATGTTCGTTGACAATCAATATAAAATTTAAAGTTACTGCAATAGCAATTTCTCTGCCGTATATGTCAAAACTAACAATGAAGCGAATAAAGCTGGCTTGGATAAGACTTCTTTTCTACTATGATTAGAACGCGCCCTTGTGGACCTACAAATAGACAGCTCGAATCTCAAACAAAAAAACAAAAAACTCAACAATTGTATAAAAAAGGGTTAACCCGAATTCAAACGTAAAATGGAAGAATATATTGGTTTAACACTGAATTAATACAAATATATCGCAATTATTTCATAGTATTTGACAACTAACTCTGGAATTATGATTAATAATGTAAACGGCTACACCTTAGAGATTTAAAAAGAGAGAAGACTCATTATTTCAATGAGAAACTTATTATCGGAAATTTTCACACACACACAAAGATATTCTCTCAAAATCTTCATTTTGAAAATTTTTGAACTATATAATTTGCCATATAATGTGCAAGAAATGCAATGCTTTTCGGAACTAGTAATAAAAGCACTTACTAATTTCCTTGGATGGAATTTATTTGTAGCTAATTTCGTCAAAGTGTTTGTATGTCTCAGCGCATAAAAACACTGTTAAAATCTACTTCCGTAAGGCAGAATTCAACTGCTGAGCATATATATATATATATATATATATATATAATTGCGGATTTTCAGATGTCATTTTGTTTTAGATGCAATCGTGTCAAAAAGAATGATATAAATATTCACATATACTATATATTTAATTTTTTGAGAATTGTACGATCCCTTTACAAATATTCTGAAATAATTAAAATCTCACTTCGGTTTAATTTAAAAATGAAACTCACAGCTCTTTTCCAAATAGTTACAAAAGTAGGAAAAAAAATTATTTTAATTTTATTTAAAAAAATGACAAAAAATTGAAGAACATTCATTTAGGTGGATATATATTTTAATAATTGCTTGAGAGAAGGGCAAAACAAAAACTGGAAATTTTTTTTCTTTTTCATCTTGTGTAGAAGCTTTGTTTTTATGAGAATTAAAATACTTTTTTTTTCTAAATAGATCTATTCTCCTTTATTAATTTAAATATGATTCATCTTTAATTTATTAATGAAAACATAATCTCATTAACTTTGTCAACGCTGCAAAAAGTTCTGAAAAAAGATTTTTTTCGACTTTTTTAAAGTTATATTAGGAATTTAATTAGATATACCTTCTTATTTTTTCCAATTAATTTATTTTTGACTTATCTCTTGTAATTGATAACAAAAATTGTTAAGCTTTACATTAAAATCAATGATGTTAATTAAAGCTTTTTTTCCTTCGTAAATTAGGTTTTGTCTTTAAACCTAATTTACTTTACACTAATTACCACATGTAACAGTTAAATCTATCATGGTATTAAATATTTCATAACAATTTTTTTTAAAAAAATTTCTTTTATATAATGAATATGAGTACATACCTTCTCTACAACATTTGGCAAATGTAGATGTTTTATGGCAGTAACTACTCGGTGGGCAATATCTTGAGGGATCTCCTTCACCACATATGTATTCTTTACCCGTTACAGGATTTATTAACGGTGCTTCACCATCACAGGGAATGTCCTTTATATTCTATTAAAAAATATATCACTCTTCAAGTTGTGAATGTCATGAAAAAAAATATTCACTCAATATAATATTGTATTACAGTAAAAGAGAAAAGGTTAAACTAACTAATATATAGTTCAGGAAAAAAATTATTTTAATCTTATTTTAAGGTATCCGACTTCACGATCGGAACTGTTATTTTGCAAAAGCGTATAAATGAATTATTTTTAGGATATTTAGTGCCACTTAGATTAAAACATATGCATAAAAATGTTTTAAGTATATTATTACAGTAAAAAATTATTTAAATGCAGTATTTTGGCAAAAAGTGAACATAGATTACTATTTTCAAAACATTTTTATGAAAATGCTTCTATAATAATAATATTTTGCCTATATATAGCACAAACTTCCGTACAGAGTCTGAACTAGGATTGTTGAAATATATAACTTAGGAGTGGATTTATCCATATTTTAGTACAACAGAAGGGATAATTTTTAAGAGAAAAATGCCGATAATTATTTCATTTGGTGGTAACTCTGAAAATAATGGGAATTTTTCAAAAATCCTAGTTCAGGTCCTCTGGAGAAATCTTTGTTTTGTGTATAAACACACACACACACACACAAAATATTATTATTATAGAAGCATTTTTCCCTCAAAGGAGAATGTTTTGAAAATAGGTAATTCTAAGTTCATTTTTTGCAAAATATTGCATTTAAATAATTTTTTATTCTAAGAATATTCTTAAGACAATTTTATATATTTATTTAAACCGAAATGACACTAAATATCTTGAAAGTTATCCATTTAAACGCTTTTTTTTAAATCACGATTCTGAACGTAGTCGGATACCTTAAAATGCTTTATGATCGATAAAAGAACAATCGTTGTTTATTAAGTAAGTATAGCACATCTTCGTTTCAATTCTCATTTAAAATATTTCCTCTAAATTGCTATTTTGAATGAGTGGGAAAGAAAATGTGCAAAAAATATATAAGTAATTATACATAGTCTATAATTATACCTCGCATATTCCAGCATTGCAGTTGTATATACGACACAATGGAGCTTCAAATAAAACATTTATGAATTTATAAATGTATGAGTGTCACATTTAAATCTGTTTAAATATAAGTACTAAAATGCAATGTATGAAGGAGTATTTTTGCTTTATTCTCGTGAAGTATTTTAAGTTTTTTTTTCTAAAAAAAGTTAATCCGGGAGCAGTCGTGCGGGGCACATAGTCAACCCAGATTCCCGAAATCTTTGATTCTGGGGAAACTGTATATTTGTAACAAATGTCCTTGTCCATATCCTTCTATATAACAGTCTTCATGGGATCATTTGCATTTTGACAAGCATATTTCATAATTAAGAAACAATCAAAATTTAAGTAACGTCAGCGGCTAAATGTTTTTAAAAATTAGACAGTCCAAGATTATTCTAAGAATTTTTAAATCATAATATTTGAAATATTTAAGAAAACTGCAAACACACAACTTTGATTTCTATAACATTAGTATAATGTCGAAAAATTAATAAAGTTTTCTAAGCTTTAAGGTATCCGACTACGTTCGGAACCGGGATTTTAAAAAAGCGCATAAATTGATAATTTTCATGACATTTAATGTCACTTAGATTAGAATACATTTATAAAATTGTTTTAAGGACATTTTGACAAAAAAATTTATTAAAATAGAATATTTTGGCAAAAAATTAACTTAGAGTAACCTTTTTTCAAAACGTTCTCCTTTTATAAAAAATACTTCTATAATAATACTATTTTTCTTAAATGAAGTAAAGACTTCTCCAGAGAGTCTGAACAAGGACTTTTGAAAAATTCATATTATTTTCAGAGTAACCACCAACTGAAATAATTATCGGCGTTTCTTTCTTAAAATTTCTCCCCTCTGCTGTAGTAAAATATAGATAAATCCTCTTCTAAGTTATACATTTAAAAAATTCTAGTTCAGCATCTGTACAGAGGTCTGATCTATATAAAGGCAAAATGTTATTATAATAGAAGCATTTTTCACATAAAAGGAGAATGTTTTGAAAATTGGTCATTCTATGTTCATTTTTTGTCAAAATATTGTACTTAAATAATTTTTTATTGTAATTACATTCTGAAAACAATTTTACATACATTTTCTAATCTAAGTGACACTAAATATCATAAATGCAATCCATTTATACGCTTTTGCAAAATCACGGTTCCGAACGTAGTCGGATACCTTAATATACAATAAAAGAACACTATAACAACACAATAAAAGAACTACAATTTCATAGTTAACATATAAGAAAAACATTTCATTAAACAGTCTTCTCAAAATGCATTCTAATATACATAATTGTTATATTACATGATCATTTTCATATATCCTACAAATCCAGCTGCCATTATCACAAGCATGTACTTCTTTCTATTTAGTCATCTTATACAATGGGTGGCACATCTGTGGTACAATTTACCATAAATTCCCAGTCGATACTTACCCTCGCACAAAGCAGTTGGTAGGATAAAGATCTGGACCTGCTGACGACAAGATTCCTCCCTCAATGTGCAATCATTGTTGTGTATGACGTTGTCTGACCCACAGACAGGTTTTCTATTTGTAGGGCAATCGAAGTTGCACACACACTGTGGCAAGCCATTTAAGTCGTATTCGCAGACAGATCCAAATTGACAATTCTTTTCCTGGCAGCCTTTACCACCTGAGCCCATGTCTGCGAACAAAGAAAAGAGGCATTAGTTCGACATACTGCGTTCTGGGAATAACTATTTGATCAACTTCAGGTACCATTCGCAAAGTAAGTTCATGGGAATGGAAAATACTGTTCTATTAAATGCGCAATTCCTTCCTTTCTCCTTTCTTTTGAAAGGAATAGTTTTTTAAGTAATATTTTTGCTGTTCTTTTGAAGATCAAGCGCAAGAGCAATGAAATTTGAATCATTCATATTTTTCAATATTTATAATACATATTAGTAATTGCATAATTAACAGAAATCTAAAGTTTTTTACATATATTCAACAGAATAGTATTGTAGTAGTAAAATTAGCTTCTAGAGTTTTATTTTGCATTGAGTTAAGTACGGGAAAAGAACAATTATTAAGAAGAATAATATGGAACGGAAATAAAAATGGTTCTGAATTTTGAAGACTTTTAATTAATTTAAATTTAAGTGATATTAGGTATTTAAACAAGCAAATGCTGCGTAATTGAATATGTTGTTACTAGATCTTCCACAACTTATTAATAGAAATTATTTTTAAAAACTAACTTTTACATAATATTACTTTTACAAATAAGGTATTAAAAAGTATAACAAAATAAACAATAAAATGTTCATAAATCAAGTGTAGTTGATGAAATTAATATTTCATGTGTATATATATATAGTATGGAATTTTTCTCCTATTCATTCAATGAAAATTTCAAGCTAAAGAGCTGTAATTGTAAAATTATTTAAATGTATTCTGAATGAACTTAAGACCATCACGATCTTAGGAATTACATTATTAGCTACGAAGTATTTTAACACAGGATTTAATTTGCAAGGTATCTTACCTCATTTACATTAGTATATATATATATTTTAGACTATAACCATTTTTATTTTTAAGCTACATCTATAAATTTGTTTGTTTTTTTAAAATTTATAAATATGAAATTTTTCAAATAGCATAATAATTATAGTGATAAGTCATGATTTTACTGAAAATCCTGAAATAAAACTTTGGAAGCTTTATTGCAGTTCTTATAAAGTATAGAGAATTTCGTCTTATAAAAAGCAGATAATTAAACTGCTGTTTGTAAAAAATGCAACAACATGAAGGATTCCTCAGAATTAGATGAAATTTAGTGCACAAACAACTTGTATTAGTACAAATAAATGACGAAATTTTCAAAGCAAAAATAGAATATTCAGTGTCCGAAATCAGTAATTGGTGCAGCCACCACGCGCTGCAATAAGCTCTGTTATACGACGGGGCATGAGTCGAACAGATTTTGAATGTCAGCTAGCGGAAGAAAATTCCATATTACTTGTATGCCCAGCAAAAGTTCGTCATTTGAGGCAGCAGGATGCGGATGACGAGCGAGACGCCAACCCACCAAATCCCCCAGGTGATCAATAGGCGACATACCCGGTGAATAAGCAGGCTAAGGAAGAAGTTACATGTGTTGGGCTGAACAGAAGTCTAGAACAGTCTTTGCAAAATGTGGGCGTGCATTATCCTCCTGAAAGATAGTTCCAGGGATGCCTTGAAGGAAGGGAACGACTTCGGGCTGTAGGACTTCAAGGACGTACCTCTTGCTATTGAGATTATTCTCAATTCATGGCCAATGATACGAAATCGCACCCTAAACCATAACTCCAGGTGTTAGGCCACTATGTCGTTCGATAACACACTCTGGAAGGCAGTGTTTACCAGCATAGCGTCTAACATGTGAATGCTGCCATTATGATCCCACAAACTGAAGCGTGATTCATCTGAAAAGACAACTTGGTGCCAATCAGCTTGCCAGGCTCTGTGCTCATGAGCTCATTGCAGACGCAGTCGTTGATGGTTTGCCGTGAGGAGATCCTATATAAAGGCACGCAATTCATGATGCAGCAGACGTTGACGAATCAACGAAGCCGACAATAATACACCTGTAGCTGTAGACCAACTTGCTACCAACTGCCTCGAGAAAGCTGTAATCATTCACCGTTCTGCAGAGTAGGTTTCGATCGTCGCGCACTGACATCACCTTCCGTCGTCCACTGCCAGTTTTTCGATTTGTTCGGCGCTCGTCGGTCCAATGCTTCCAAACTTGCATCAGTGTAGAACTGTCCTGCACACGAACTCCCATTACGCGATAGAAAAATCCTCCTTCTCGAAGGCTTATAATCCTCCCCCATTTAAACTCCGTAAGCTGTTGAAATTTCTATTATTTCATCGTGGAGGGATACTTAGGTCTCACTAAACTTTCGCCACTAACAAAAAATCATTATTTTCAACTTCCCGCTACAGCCTCTATTTATACGCTTTCAGCATCAGTTAAGAGGGCACTGTCACCCCACGCATGCGCGGTGGCTCTGAAACTGTAAAATTTACGTAACGTCCTACAATTGGTATTTTCTGCAAAGTTCTAATTCTGATGATTCCTTCATGGATTTGCATTTTTAACAAGCAGCAGTGTAAAATCAATTTCCGGATTATGGAATATTCTTGGTAGCGTGTTATATGATACCAAATTTCAAGTGGTTTCCAATTTATCAAACTTGATTAATAACCTTTTTTTTAATCTCAAAAGAAATTTTTATCTAATGAATGGCACATTTGCCTCTGATTGTATTTTTTCAAATAAAATAAACCAAATTGCATGTACACTCATGAACAAAAAATTAGCGCACCAAGAAATAATTGCGGGATCGTAACAAAACTTGGCCTGAAGGTACATGTCGGGGAGATATGCAAATGATTAGAAATGCAGCGTGATTGCAGCATTTCCGTATAGCCGGTAGAGCGTCGTTCTCCGTGGAGTATAAAACAGATAACCAAAGCTTGTTTAAGTGTGTTGAATCGTTTATAAAGCAAGAGCTGAGGTAAATCATGCCATTACGCCATTTTCGAAAACAATATGAGCAGCTGTCGCAGTTTGAGAGGGGGATAATCATCGGCATGATGGAAGCTGGGTAGTTAATTAGGCGAGTAGCTCGTCAATTAGGCCCTCTGATTGTGTTTGAGAGGAGATGTTGGGACCAGTGGTTCCGAGAGATGCCATTCACACGAAGATCAGGTTCAGGACACCCAGGAAAGACCAGTCGTCGAGAAGACCACCGCATCGTAAGAAATGCACGCGTGCAGGCACTGCTTCGTCGGCCGCCATCCAGGCACAGGCAGCACCTTCACTAGGGGCCCCTGTGTCTTCTCAAACCATACGAAGGCGCTTATCTGAAGGACATTTGGGATAGCGGTGCCCATTACATGTGCTGCCCTTAACGCCCACAGATCGACGCCTCCGTTTAGGATTGGTGCGCACACGGGAAACTGGACGGCAGCGGAATGGAACCAGTCGTTAGACAGTCTTAATTTTGATAGAAAATGATGAAAATATTTATAAAACTTATTTTTAAATTGTAATGAATTTTGTTCTTTATGTTGTAACGGATCTATTCGTGAACCTTCTACTAATCCTCTTGGGGAAAAACTGTTAGTTTAAATATTATTGTATTGAAAATATTCTTTCTCGAAGATGTGACTTTTGTAAATCAAGGCTTATATTTAAGCCTTAACATTTAGGTACTATAGTGAAGAGAGGTTAGGACCTAAATGAAATAAATTAGTGCCCTACGTAAAGTAATAGAAAGCTAGTCGAGAGGTCACTCGTAGATTATTTGCTTAATATTTAAAAGTGATGATTGACGATTTGGTCAATTAGGTATTTAAATTGGAATAGTGTCGGCTTGAAAGAGTATATATATATATATATATATATATATATATATATATATATATATATATATAGAGAGAGAGATTATATATATCTCTCTCTTTTCGAACGATCTTTCGATTATTTGGAACGTGTATTGCTAAGATGTTCCAAGAGTAAGTGATTCAATTCATGAGATTAAATATTAATCACATCCATCCCAGTGTTCCATCACATTAAATACTCAGTTTGTACTTAAGGGGAAAAAAAGTAAAATTTTTTGGAGTTTTTGTTTTGTTTTATTAATATTATAATTTATTCAGATAAACTTTTATCATTTGATAAATGAAAACAATAAAACATATTGAAGTACAGTATCGGCGATACAGATCGCTGATTTAATGCAAGAATGATAAATTAGACTAAATTATAAACTTCAAAAACGTTTCGTTAAGCAAGAATTTCTGTATCCTTATTACTTTTATAAATAAGATGCCCAAAATTACAACATCTGGCTCAAGAAAATGAAGCGAAGGAATTGCAAAAATAAAATTTACTTTCACTTCAACAGTTATGACGTAAAACAATGCATGTTATATGTACAAGTTTTTGTTCGATAAATTAATTTGAAGTTATTCACTGCAGTTTGCAAAAGTGCAAATAAATTATTTTTGGTGGAAATTTTACACTACCTACAGGTAAAATGTTTGTACTTTGATTAGAAAACAACTGACTGATTCACTTTTTTATTATATACCAGGGATGGCAAACCACTGGCACACGTGCTATTGATGGCAAGTGGCTCAATATTTTGGGCACGCCATCGATCAAAACGGATTTGCATTTTAGTTTAAAAACTATATATTACAAGGAACCCAAAACTTGAAAAACTATTTCAAAGATTAAGATGTACTTGAGAAACCAGACAAAGAAATAGTTATTGAGTAATTTATTTCCTTAATTGATTCTTCAATCAAGGAATTTTCAATGAGATTTTCTCAGTTCAAAGAATTATCAGAAACGCTCAAGTTTAATATGTACCCTTGATGAGACTTCATTTGATCAACTGAACTCTTGCACCAATTTGATTGGTTGGAAATAGTAGAATTTGAAATGCAACTTAGTGATTTCTAGTCTAGTTCAATATGGATTTAAAAACGTATTGAAACAAGGGAGAAGTTGTGAAATTGATTGAAATAGAAATATTAACAAGCAGTATAAGCAAAAATACCAATAATGAAATTTTGGAAAGATTTAACTCGATTCCAGATACATTTAACTGTTTCAAAAATCAGGCTAATGCTATTTTAATATTTTCATCGACCTATGCCTACATGTCATTATTTTCAGAGATGAGTAACATTAGACTCGTTTAGAAACCGCTTGGTAGACTCCAATTAAGCATACTTCTGCTAAAAATAACATCCTACAATCCTAATATAAGTTATTTGTTATCTATTATCTGAAAAACAGGTCGCATTATTGTTACTTAAATTTAATTACGCGTATAACTGAAACATTTACTATTATACAGTGCAAAATGTATTTTTTCGTAGGTAAAAAAGAGTTTTGTGTTGTTAGCAATTTGCTTTATTATTTTCCCAATAATCCCAAGTCAAAATTATTTTGGGGCACGTCTATACCTTATTAAGCATTTCTTCAGAAAAATGACACGTTGATCCATAAAGGTTCGCCATCCCTGTTATATACGAATAAGGTTATTTTCTGTATCAATATAAAACTCCATGAAATTTTTTGTCTACCAAAATATGCATTAAGAGCAACATTTTGTATCATACATACTAAAACGTATTGCTTCGCTTTAGATCAAAACTCGGTTGCAATTTATTACCTAAAAGACAAAGCATGGCTATATCTACACGCAATAGCAAATCATTACTCATTTTTCTTCTGAATCTTATACTGGAAACCAACCATTTATATTTGCACGAGAGGAATTTCATCAGTGAAAAGCAGCAAGGAACTGACATAACTAAAATACTAAGAATCTGCAATGAATTTTTTCGCTTAGCCGTCTCGTGTAGTTATTGCAATCGTCTTCAAGAGACAGCACGAAATACTGAACTGTTTCTTATTATTACAAGGTAATTTGATAGAGATGGATTATAAAACATTCAGCATTTGGCTGTGAAACCTCTGAAGTAAATACATCTTGTAAATCTTTCATAAAACGCAACTTTTTCAATGAATTTATTTGTTTATTCTTTTATTTATATATATATTTTCAAAATGGTGCCAAGAATTTCATCTGCGACATTTTTCTTCCACATTAAAAATAATTGCTTAGCATGTGCAGAACTATTTACTCATAATGGAATATTTTAATTAAATGCTTATTTATCTTTAATATTATTTATTGATTAGTTAATTAGTAATTGTGAAACAGCGTTTTGTGTGTGGGGAGGATTTAAATCCCAAGGGAAAAAAACAATTTACCAAGTTAATTACTAAATGTATCTGTATGAAAATTTTCATATTTAAAAAAAATCTATTTTTTATTGATAGATTTATTTTAGATGCAATTATCAAAATTATGCATTTAAATTCTGATTTGTAACAACTAATACATATTTATGAAATTCTGGACTTGATACACATTTAATTAAAATTGCTTATTGAGACACTAGTAACTTAAATGTTTGAAAGATAAAAATAAATATAATATACTTTTACTAAATTTATTTTTTAGCTAATTAAAATTCAAAGAAATAATTTACAGATAAATAATCTTCTACAAACAAGAAACTGTTGTAAAAATACTCTACTTAAATCAAAAATTGTTTTCCAGTTACAAGAAAACAGGAAAAAAAACATGAATATAATATCCATAAAAATAAATAAAATATTTTTACCGCATTAAAAGCAAATCATTACCCCTTGGGACAATAAGCCTTTGTTTTAATCATTCATAAAATACAATCCATTTGTATTAAACACAGCTGTGGAAAGCTATTTTATATCAATCTAATACCTTACGTTTTCTTTCACACGAATAGTACATTTTTAATTTGCTCCACAAGGAATTTACTTTCAAATAACTTTCAAATTTTCTAGGTTTTATGTGTGATTGCAATTATCCCAGGAATTACTTCCCCCTAAAAATCTATGAGTAGGATTTTCTTGTTACTAATCATTAGGATATTTAAATAGTGATATTTTTATCGAAGGAATAAATTTCAAATAAAAAGTAAAGAGCAACACAATTTGTGGTGATTATTTTCAATGAAGCCTGTAAATTAAATGAGGTGTATTATAAAAAAAAAGTTCCTCTTGAGATATCACTTGCTTCTTATTATTTTTCTTTTTAGTAAAGGTGAATAGTGTCTCGTGATAGCTGTAAATTTTGAAACTATTATTTCAGTTCAATGGCTTTATAAAGTATTTTTTTAAAAAAAATGTATTTTGTTTTATTTTTAGTAACTTGAATGCAAATAAACTGTGATATATATATATTCTCTTTATACTTATTACATAAATATCAAAATTAAAAATTTAATTATTATGAATTCTAACGTGTTTTATAATCATTCTCGTAGAAAAAATGAACATACTAAAACTCTCCATGTCATGTATATGTGCAACAAGGAAAAAAATGCTAGAAAAAATGTGCTTAAGGGTTTTCTCTCTCTCTCCGTATAGTTAAAGATTGAATTTATTTATATACATAAGTAAATGAGATAAGATTAAATGTAGAAGGAGCTACATTTTCTTCATTTTTAAAAAATTTTAATACGTAGATCAGAGTTTTTCAAACTGTGGGGTGCGCCCCCCTAGAGGGGCGTGATAACTCTACAAGGAGGGCGCGAGCATAATGAAAGTTCGAAATCAAAAGATTATTTTTAAAAAAAATGATTAATTTACTGAAAGTAAACAAACAAAATACATTCTGACATTCTAAAAAATAAAACACACACATTTAAGCTGATGTATAATACACTTATAAATGTATCAGTACTGCAGAATGTATTTTACAATTAAATTAACAGTACTAAGTTAAGAGCAAGTTTTAATAATTACCAGTGATCCCATGGGCTTGTCATATGTAAAATTATATACAAAAATTAAAACTTCTCTCGATAATCTGTATCGCTTATAATTAATCCTTTAACTGCCCCAAATCACCGTTTTCCACGTAAGCGTTCGTATATGATGTAATGGGAAGGGGGGGGGAGGAATAAATAAGTAAATCCTTCGCAAACACTGTCAATGTCCTTTTTATTGCATTTCAAAGTCCTTTTGTTGCGTTCGGAATAATTTTATGGATAGCAGTGCACAGAAAAGATCGTATTTCGGATGGACGTATGTATACGTCCGGGGCAATTAACGCTTTGGCTGAGAAAGACGTTTATATACGCCGGTGGCCCTTAAGAGGTTCAAGTTCTATTGTAGCCTTGGTGTCCAATTTATTGAATTCAATACTTTGGTATTGTATGGAGGGGGCGCGATGAAAATTATGATTGAATATTGGGTGGCAAATATTGAAAATTTGAGAAGCACTGACATAGATTATTACAAGTTCGGTGCATTAATGGAATACCTGATCATTAATGCTTAAGTTTTTAAGCACGTTCTATTGCAGTTCATGCTTTTTTTCCGTTGATGCAGATGCAAAATTAATATAATACTTTGTATGTGTTTATACATTTCAGTATCGATTTTTTAATTAAAAAAAAAAAATTATAGTGTAAAAGAAACCCGAAATTCATTCAGCAAAAGAGAAATTCATAACTTAAAACCTTTTGCAAGAATTTATTTAAATGTTTAGCTTTAAAAAAAATGGAATCTTGTCATACAAAAAGACTTTTGTAGAATTAGTTTATGGAATATGAAATAATGATGATTAAATTTCTTAAAATGATGAAATTATTTATGATAAAAAAACCTCATAAATATAATGAATGGCTTTTAAAAGTCATTCAAACTGAATTATTATGAAGAATTATTAAAAAAAGGGGATGATTAATTAATTATATTATCAGTCATTCTACAAATCGTATATATTTTTACAATACTTCCATGAGCTTATTATTCTCCGTGATATTTTCCACTTTACATCAAAAAAGACACAACTGACCTTTAAATACCTTTAAGTTTGTCATTCTTAAAAGTTCTTAGAAATGACTTCTTTTAAATATGCGAAAACAATAAGGCAAATGGCAGAAAAATATGTTGTAATTTAAAATAGTGATTGAATTAAAAATAATTGAAATTCAAATGAATCAATTAGGCAAAGATTTTAATTTTATTTGAGCTGATTGCAAGGTTTTAAATGTTTTATTAATTTATTTGCTAAACTTTATCAAAGGTTTTATAAATTTAAATAAGTAGAATACGTGAAAATGGAATTAAAACATTTAAAAAAATCTACATTTATTGTTAGAATCAGTGAAATAAATAAATTCATTGCGACATTAAAGCTTTTACTATGAACGCATTGTGTAGAGATTTTCAAAGCTAAGAGAATTTGTGTATTTATTCGGATTATTTGAAGAGTTGAACAACATTTTAAATTAAGGCTTACACACAAGCCTGCAAGTTTTGAATGCTGATTGTTTACGTAAATGTATGCATGTATTTGGTTTGTGCAATTTGAAGAATCTGCATTGTAAGCGCACGGTATAGTTTCGCGATTAATTTGTTCGCTAAGTTCGACGATTTTCATGGGTTTTTTTCTTTGCCACATTTGGCAATATTACATATCTAACATTTAAAAAGATTTACAAATGTTTGGATAAGGAAATTAGATAGTAAATCATTTGAAAATACAAGGCAGGACAGTCTAAAGTACAGAATGCTACATATTTTGCTGTAACTCTCACATTCATATGCAGCTTAAGTAAATAGTTTAATGAAACCGGATCCGTATAGAAAAAGTATGTAAAAGCTACAATTACCAATTAAGTTTGATATTTATCAATAAAAGGGAGGCGTAAGAGGAGTGAACATTTCTCAACTGTCATAAATTTCGTACGGCCGCATTGTCCCAAATTTTAAAAGTTAAAACATCCCGAAGACCACTTAAGGGAGCTTTGTTTGCCAGAAGACTTGCTACTTTCATCTCTAATTTATGTGAACAAAATAGCCTTTCACCTGAAAGTTAATGGAAAATCTTCAATCTACTGATGAGACCAAGCTCAGTATATCCACTAATTCTCGATGTGCTTTCTTCTGAAGACCTATTTACCTCTACATGCCCTCCAACATCCAACAATGGTATCGGTAGGCCAGTAGAGGTGTGAGGACGAGTGCATAGACTTTGATGTCTTAAGTTGATCTTTTCATTTTTATGGAAGATAATTTTAGTCCAAATAGGGCTCGTTTAGCAAGTAATTTCTAAAAAGTGAGGATTGTCATCCGATGCGCTACGATCGCCTTGATACATCTTAACGTTACACAGTGTATTTTTGATTATATTAGGAGGGTTATTGCCTCTCGTCTCTGTCCGTCTAAAATCATACACGACCGGAAAACCTTTCTGGAGGAATGAATCAAGCTGTCACAAAGACATATTATCAAAGTTCATCCATTATGAATTCATTCAACTGCTTTGCTATGAGAAGTGAGTTAATAAGGTATACAAGGCAAATAAGGTACGTTATCATGCATGTGTACGATATCTGATTACTAATACTTTTCTCAAACTTATGATACCGAACATTTGTATCTGATTTGATTAATATCTGCCAGATACTTCTGGTGATAATCAGCCAAAAAAAGAAAGTTTCCTAGTTTTAAGAAACAATGCACATCTAAGCCCATCGATGTAATACTTATTAATAAGTAAAAAGGCAACATTTTCTTTGAAAAATCAGTTAAAGAAATGCAAGGCCTTTTATTACATGTTATATGCATTAAAAGTATATCTGCTTATATGAAATCTGATTTCAACTATTGCCTTTTAACGAGTAAGTTGAATTCAAAATACATGAAAAACCTTTATTTAATGATAAAAACATTTAATAAAATCTAAAGGTAATGTTTTGTATGTACTTTGTTATATTTAAATATGTCAACTTGGTTGTTTCTAGTGAGATTGAATTCGTAATTGAGTTTTTGTAAGTATCGTATTGCTTTCATTTTAAAGCAACGTGAGGGCTTCTGGACAAGGATTTCATAACTCCATTACTGTCAAATGATATTTACAAGATAAGCAATACATGCACTAGCATAAATATACATCAGGTATCCAAAATTCATGTTCTTCTGTATTTATAAGGTTTCTTGATTATTAACGTCATATTTTGAAGCTACACAGTGGAGCTATTGGTGACGGACCTTGGAATTTTGAGCTGCGATGAAAGGAAGAAGGAAACGCATGAGATCTACCCCCACTCTGCAGAATTACACACAAGCCAACATAAATACTCTAAATCTCAGCACATTTAATGTGCCTCATCCTCTTGATAAGTCGAATTTTTAATAGCCCCAGGATTAAAAAACACTCTACCAACTAAAACAATTCGGTCATAAGTCCGTGACTATGGCTTTGTGTGGCTGCCGCGGCTTTAATAGTAATCTCAGAATAAACACTGTTAAAATATACTATAAAATATTAAAGGCGTAAGAAATCCTGCTATCAAAACAACACATATTTTTAAGCAATCCCTCATGAACACCATGGGATTTAAGTTATATTCAAAGCCGATAAAATCTCGGAAAATCAAGATTTATTGTCAAAGAAAAAAAAAGGCTTGTATTTTAAGTACTTATTCTACTTTCTTTTCGCTCTCTGCTTTGTACAACATAAAAAAAAATCAGATACAGAAATGGTCGATTTATAGTATTTTGTTTTTAAAACACGTCATCTCTCCTGGGATTTATTGAAGAACGATTTCAACGCATAAAATCCAAGTCGGAACAAGCATTTCCAATATTTTCACTCCTTTTTTTTTAAAAAAAAAATTTACATTTCATACTCCATTATTGCACCTGCTGCTCTGGATATAAAAAATGTAAGAAATGAAGAGAAAGAAGAGAAGCATGGAAGCGAAAATTGTTGTTTGTTCCCAATTCCTTTTATGAAACATTCATGCGACTGGCAGATTTTTGTTTTGGAAGATACGAAAGATATGGTAGGAAAACGCGAACAGAATTACTCAGTTTGTGGGATGGAACTTTTGAATAATTCTTAGTCATGGTTGAAAGGTAATCTCATTTAACCTTTAGGTGGAATAAAATTCAGAAAATAAATTCCGCTGCTTCGTTGGGAGGAATAGCACATTCTTTGAAAAGAGTATTTCCGTCTTTACGAATAATTTATTTCGTCAAAAATCCTCTAACGGAGTTTCTCACTTTTTGCGATTTCCTTTTTTTTTAAAGTTAAAGCATGTAAATTTGTGCAAATACATCATTTCTATGCTTCGAAAATGTAGTTAGAGTTGGAAGTGATATTAAATATTGACGTAGGAATGGAAAAGATAGAATTTTGCTTAAAATGAAATTTATATCAGATAGACGAACTTTTGCTATCAGATGCGGTGAAATATGAAAATACTGCTTTAAAAAATTGAATTATAAAAGCTTTACTCTCTATTTACATGGATGAGAAATAACTTTTGATAGCTTTATTAAATATATTTGAAAGATTGTGTAAAAAAAAGAAGAAAAAACATGTAGCGCAGTTTATTATTAAGCTGATAAAATTTATTTTGAATAAGAAATCAAATTGAAATTTAAAATAATTTTAATGAAAGATTCTACTTATATAATTTTGCCATGGTGTACGAATAAATTAATCAACAAAAGACAATTTCGAACTATTATAGTTTTGATCCTTGAATAAAGCAAAATTAAAAGAATATATGTGATATCATTGAGATTCGGGCTTTTCAATACAGAAATAACTAATGAGTATTTAAAAAATGTAACTCATGCTCCTTAACCCCCTTTCTAACTTATCTACTTCACCATGCCAGTTGATTAAAGAATCAGCAATTTTTTTATAACTGCTTATTTACTGCTCTGTCAACTGTCTTAATAATAATACCTTCAAAAAATTTAAAAACAGAAACAAATCAGCTGACAGCAAAGGTTAAGGAAAGATCGAAGTTAAAGCTGCAGTAAGTGTAGCGTTGCTGTCAGCAATCCAATAGCTGCAGAAGAGTAAAGAACATGCACACTTTCTAGTTATATATTGTATTTACAGTTACAATACTTAAATTCATTTCCATTCATAGAATGGCCGATTTATAATCAGACGGATTACTTGATAACTGCCGATCAAATTCATATGTTTGAGTGCCAATGATTAGCAAAAATCCCAGATTACGAATATTTTCCTGAATATTGAGTGAAAATCGGATTTTAAGGTCATGAATTATCGCTTAAAGAAAATGTTTAAAACTTAGAAAGTTTGCGTACGAAGTATGGTGTTTTATATCCTTTTGAAAAGAAGGAACATTAGTAGTTTTGCAATTAGTAGATAGTAAATTATAGAAAAAATCTTTCTATATACTTACTGAATGATTTATATTTGAAAAAATAATAATATCATACATTTAAAATTAGTAATTGAAGGAAAATCTGTGACCAACAACCTTCGATGCATTAAAGATATTTGTTTTTTCTAACGCAGTTACATGTACGAGGGAAATTCTAAAAGTGAAGGGACTTTTGCAGTTTCTCTTTCAATGTTTGACACCAAGCTAGTATGCAACGCTGAATGAGGGGTTGTCAGCAACACTTCTATTACAAAGTGTCACTCGTCTTTCCTCATAATCGTCGGAGGTGGATCAGACCGTTCAACATATCTCCATTGTCGAATTGTACCAAGAAGGAAAGAAGGGCAGTGGTTCCCTTTTTATATCGCAGAAGGTGTGAAACTTGCGGAAATTCTTCGTCGTATGCAAGGACAATTGGGTGGAGCTGTTTATCGTGAATCCAGATGGAATATCGCGAACAGATAAAGCATTTCAAACAGGGAAGAACTTCTTTATGTGACAACGAAACATCGGGCAGTCCATCGACGTCAACAAATAAGGGTCGTCGGCATTGAGGGTATAGTGATGGAATGGATTGCTAGTTCTACTTAGTATAGTGATAGAAGGTATCGCACTTTCCATGAACAAAAAGTGAATCACTGCCCTTCTTTCCTCCTTGGTGTAGATGGACAATGGAGCTGAATAGGTGTTACTTTTTGGGCATCCGGACTGAAAAAACAGTCCTCAATCTCATGTCTGGATAGTCTGCGACGTTGGGCATGACAAAACGGAGTTTTTAAATCCTGCTGAGTGGCATGACTGTGATTGGCCGATTGATGGGATCCAGGAGGCGTGGCTTTTATTCTTCATCTGGGTGAAAAAGTTGTTTGGATTTTTGGCTTGGGTGAGAGCTTAGAGACAATGGAGTTGCCATGCTGATTGGTCTACTATACTCTAATAACTACAAGGAAAGACGAGTGGCACGTTGTATGGAAGTGCTGCTGACTAATCCTCATTCAGAGCTGGATACTAGTGCTGTTGCCAAACCTTGGAAAGAGAAATAGAAAAATCTTTTCACTTTTTAACTTTCCCTCGTATTAACTGAACTCTTATTACAATAATCATAAATTTGAAAAATTGGATTAAAATACTTGAAGATCTATGAGATGTATAAAAATTATTGCATAAAAGAAATATTTTAAGTCCCTTTTTGTTATAATATACCAAAAAAAAATAATAAAGATAAATTAGCATACTTGAAGGCATCACATTTTACAGCATTTATTTTTACTACAAGTTGATCATTTCTCAGTTGAAAAATATATAACTTTACCGTATGAATGATGCACAACTTAGGATTATGATCATTCTAAACTATCTTTCATTTTATTAAACTGAAGATACTTTGATCAAAACTCAAATTTTCTGATCATTTAAAATGAATTATTACATGTATATCCAAAAATTTAAAAAAAAAATTAAAAATTATACTCATTTTATAAAACGTTCTTATTAAATTTATTACTATTTTAATTATTCATAGATAGATTGGTTAATTTTAGTTTGATTTGTATTGATTAGATTTAGTTACAAAAGAAACTCAATGTTATTATAAATACAGTTAAATTCATGTGAATTCAAGAGAGGAAATTACATTCAAATCAAATCCGTTGATGTATTATTTACTGGCAAATATGCGTAAAACGCGTGCCTTTTACAAATTCTGATCGAAACATTTATATAATAATCAGATAAAATCATTCATAGTTAAATAGTAAGCTAATCAGATAGAGTTAAATAGTAAGTTAATCATTAGCAGTTTGGTAATAAGTTAATCAGATACAGTTTACTGATAAATTAATGAGCTATAGTTTATTGCTTAAATTTTACTTTAAAAACTCTCTCATTGTGATTAAAAATTTATCATGGTACAAAGCCGTTATTTTGTCTACCACGTTGAATAAATAGATAATATTTTTTATTTGAATTTGTATCTTACTTCAAATTTCTTACGGTATTCGTTACAAAAAAGGATAAATATTGATAATCTATTACTGTAATTTACAATTTGTATTTACTAATAATAATCAAATAAAACTAAAATATATCTTTTACTTAAGTTATCCGACTACGTTCGGAGCCGTGATTTTCTAAAATCGTATAAATGGATAATTTATGATATTTAGTGTCATTTAGAATAGAAAATGCATATAAAATTGTTTTAAGAATAGTATTACAAAAAAAAGTTATTTAAGTACAATATTTTGACAAAAAATGAACATAGAATGACCAATTTTCAAAATATTTTCCTTTTGAGAAAAATGCTTCTATTATAATAATATTTTGCCTGTACATAGCTCAGACCTCTGTACAGAGGTTCAACTAGAGCTTTTGAAATATAAAACTTAGAATTGGATTTATCCATGTTTTACGACAACAGAGGGGAGGAATTTTAAGAAAAAAAAACACCAATTCAATTATTTCAATTAATTGTAACTCTGAAAATGTTGTGTATTTTTCGAAAAAAATTGTTCAAACTCTCTGGAGAAGTATTTACTTTATATATATATATATATATATATATATATATATATATAAATTTTTTTTTTGTTATTTTTTAGAAGCATTTTTTATAAAAGGAGAACATTTTGAAAAAAGTTTATTTCTAAGTTAATTTTTCGCTACAATATTGTATTTAAATCTTTTTTTGCCAAAATTTCCTTAAAACAATTTTATACATGTATTCCCTAATCGAAGCGAACGCTAAATATCATGAAATTTATCCATTTATGCACTTTTTTAAAATCACGGTTCCAAACGTAGTCGGATACCTTAAATGCTTTTTTTTAAAAAAATTATTATAATTTTGCATTGAAATATCTTTAAATGATAATTCATTATGTATTCCAGTTAGTAAATGTTTATTAAGATCGCACCCGTAAAGTAACACAAAGCCTGTTATCAATGGATCTCATAAATTTGACCCATAGTCAATTCACGAGGGCGACCCCTTTTCTGCCATCTGTTCTCAAACTTTCACAATATGCCAATGGCAGGACTTTTAGCTTCGAGATATTTAGCGTGTATCAACCACTCTACACGGCGGGTCTTCAGTGACACTGAAGCTCGAACTTCATAAAACGCCAGCCATGAGTCCGTAACTATGACCCCTATAGACTACCGCAGACCCTGTGTAATTCCAGATCAATGTCATTTAAAAATCCAGGTGTTAACTGTCAATTCAGTGTTGCAAAATGTTTGGACTGTGTAGTTGCTTTTTGCAATTGATAGTGTCAATTTCTGCTATGCGCTCCAAATAAATAGTTTGAAGATTTCTGTATCGTATCGTATATATATATATATATATATATTACGGTTCGACGGCTATTTAGAAACACCCATGCTGCAAAGACACTATACATTAACTAACATCCATGCCATCTCTGGGAATCGAACCCAGGCCTATGTCACAGCAGTCAGAGTCGCTAACTACTGTATTGATACATCTTTTTCCTTAAAATGACTCAAACATGTTATGTATATTAATATATGAGAAATATGCGAGCCAATCCATTTGAAATAGTCTTTCGTTGAAAGGAAAACTGTTTACTTGATGAACACAATGTGGTTTGACGTCATTATGTATGAGAATGAATCATTCCGATGGCTACAGCGTAAATAATGAATCTACATCTGAGGCTCCCAGCCCTGTATCTCTCAATCATTAATGACTCATTCCTGATAATGTACAACTATAACTGTCATTAATAGAATTACCGCTCCGGATCATAGCTCCTTCTACGTCAAATTGGACACTTTCATGCACAAAACCATACTCATACTTATTCACAGAACGATGTTCTCTCCAAATGGGAGTCCTCCGATTTTCAGGCTGTACGCTGAAGTGGAGCTCGTCCGTGAAGAGCACATTTCTGCACTCATCTCATTCCAATCTGAGATCCTCCAACAACCCACCTTCTCACCTGCTCCAATGGTAGTTTCCTGTCAACGGAGCATACACAATAGGTTTGTGAGCTTACAAACCCAAACAGTGTAGTTGGTTTCGAACAGATTTGTTCAAAATTCAGGTATCAGTGGCCTTTTGTAGATGATGTGCAATAAAATAGAGTTCATGGCGCGGTTTCTTCTGAGCGTTAATGATTAATGCCGATCTTCATTTTTTGTTTTTGCAGGCGCATAACTTTGTTCTGATTTTAGGCGAACGTTTCAATTTCCTAAAATCAAAAACATAATCTGGTGCCGTCTGGGTTACGTAGTTGGTTTGTCAGTGGCCTGGTCCAACTAAGGTTGCGGGTTCGATCCCGGCCCATGTCGGTGATTTTTCATGATACAGAAAATCGACAGACATGGGCCGCATATTAGTTATTGCATCGAAACGGCTTCAGTTAAACAAGGAGAACATGAAAAGTCTTCGTTTTCACAGGGATTGTAAAACTGCAGCCGAATAATAATAACCCCCCTACCACCACCATATGTATAAGCATATATAGAGTTGAAAATGTTTTTGGATTAAAGTTAATTATGCTATAAGTATTCATTGAAATCATTTGAGGTATTTAGGAAAGAGATTACATTTTGAAGGTGAGTCGGAAACTGAAAAACATAAATTATGAAAGTAGACTCTATGAGAGCATCAATGTAACGTAAAATTCGGCGTATAACGTGCACTTTTAATACAAGAAATAAGATCAAAATTTAAGGGTGTGCCTTATTTGTTGGGTATAAAAACGATAGCTTTAAAAATAAAAGGTATGAGGGCAAAGATTTTTTATTTTTATTTCTACATATAGAAATACAGTTTATTTAAAAGAAATGGCATGACTTATGAGCTATAAGATTTGTTGTGCTAGAGAAATACACTATTATTTCAAAACCTGGGACAATACCAATAAAACATAAGAACATTGTTTACTAACATTTTATATTTCTTCGTAAAAAAGGGGTTACTCGTTACACAGCGAATATACCTAAAAATTGAAAAATGCAGCTTAAAAGGGTAGGGGCGTGTTGTACGCCGGTGCTCTTTATACCTCGTAATTTGCGGTATATGTTTATAAACATGTTAGCCACTTAAGTAGAATGAAAGGTTTTTGAAATCGAAAAAGAAAGTTATTTTTCATCCATAAAACATATCCTCATTTCTGTATGAAAAATATTTTATATAACATGAAACAAAAAAAGATTTCAGGACATAATAGTTTTCAGAAAGCATTCCATTTACCTATGTTTACGACGAACAGTTTTCAAATTGGTCTGTATTGAATCGATGCATTACAAGTTTCTAGGATCCCTGTTATTTTTGAAAAGGTTTATATGTGGATCTGCTAATCTCTGAAAAAAGCAGCTTAGGAGAAATGATTTACTTAATATTTTTATTTAGCCAAGCCAAAGGGATTTTAATTTTTTCTCTGTCATGAAACATAGAAGAAGCTTCATATCGGAATTTGTTTCCACAGCTAATTTTCCAAACAAACAAACAAAAATAATGGCTAGCACATATATTGTACAAAGGAACGAATTAATGTAAAAAATGGAATGTTAGATTCAGATAGGGTTATTTCGAAATAAAACTATTATTGTTGATGCCTGGTTTTTATTTTACAGAAATTTTATTGAAAAATATTCCCGACGTCTTACGTGTTTGGTAACTATTTGGGATTTTTCAATTCGGCTGAAGTACAAATTTTGGTTTTTTTTAAAAAAGGTACTCTCGCCTTTTTTTTTGGAAGTATACAATTCATATATGTATAAATAGGCTAAAAAAGAAAGTGGATTTAAAATTAAAAAAAATTGGAAAATAAATGGTGCAAAAAGAATATTTTACTAAAATTAGATAAAAACTGACAAAACAAGAAACAGAGGGGTATAGAGTTATTAAATTTGAAGATAACAAAAGTCTTTTGTCTAAAATGTAGACCTACTATGATTTCTAAAGCTGTCGCTGAATTAGGCCAGCAAATTTAGTGTTAAGCGAATTCAGAGGGGTGATAGTAGGCAGCATGGGGGTGACGAATCACCATAAAACATGCGGTCGCAAGTCACGTTTAGTCGGTGAAAATCGGGATAATAGTAGCGAGCAGGATGAGAAGAGCGGACAAATGAATTCGAGGATTTGCCGGGCCGTGGTAGGATTGAAGAAACCACTAAGTATGCACATTTCCCTGTCGTCTGGAAATTTCCCTGAGTCCACCCACTGCGCACCAGGAAGTGTGGTTGATGCACGATGGTGCAGCAACGTAGCGTTCTCTATGCGACATATACCAGGAGGTGAATTGAACGCAGCTGAACTTTACATGGTATCCACACTCCTCGGTCCTCAATTCTTCTGGGGCAGGTGGCTAAAATGGAAGATCTCTTGGAACGGATCGTCATCTCTTCAGCTGACATCGCCAGCATAATGAAAAGGTTTGAATGCGTCTGACAACCTTTCTTCCGTCGGCATGGGCTGTGCTCTGAAATACGTGGCCTCAACTTCGAACAATTCTTGTAACAGTAGCTTTTTGTTGAATTTCTGAAACCGAGATGTGATACATTGTTCGTATTGTAAATATCCTCCAAGTCTAGTAAATATATTTCTTGCATCTTAATGTCACTTTTCATTCCACTCTACATTGCACTTTTCTTAACTGTTTTTGTGAGTTACTCTTACTAGATTTGGTTTGCGATCTCGTGTTCTATAATGATTTGTCGTCCCCATGCTGCCTACTATCAACGCTCTTAATTTGTCGATCGAATTCGGCGACACCCTGCATATGTATACGGGGGTGAGTAGGAAAATTAGTTTGCCTTGTCGAATATGGTCAGAGTTGTGAATGAAAGTCAAAGCATAGAATGAGGCATTAAAGAAAGACATAACTTTATTTTTAAACATATAAGTACCAAGTACATTGAGGCATTAGTCATACCGCTTGAGAGCTTCAAAAAGCTCCCTAGGAAAAATTCAGGGTTTTGCATACAGATTGATTGAATTTTTTTAACGTCGCACTGTTCAGCTACACGAGGGCTTTTGGCGACGGACCACGTAATTTTGAACCATGGTCAAGTGAATACGGAAGAAGCGTTTAACGGCTGTGGGTGAAAGACGACACAGCAGGTGAACACGCAAAATACCGATACATCATTCATTAGCACATTGGGTACATGCTACGAGGTACTGTGACACCCTGTCTGAATTGAAAGGTGACTCGGAAAAAGTGGCCCGGGCTTCTGAGATTTGAAGTTCTGTTGCTGTGTGATTCGGCGACAGCAACCCAAAACTTTATTGCAAATCTTGGTTGGTAACCCCTACACCATCTACCATACAGTCCTGATCTCGCACTGACTATCATCTGTTTCCGGCCTCAAAGAAAAATCTTGCCGGAAGCCGCTTTGGAAGCAGTGCTGGAGTCAAACAAGCCGTTAAATTCTTCTACCGTATGCAAAGCCCTGAGTTTTTCCTAGATGGCTTTTTGAAGCTTATGAAGCGATATGACAAATGTCTCAATGTATTGGGTAGTTATGTGGAAAAATAAACTTATGTCTATATATATATGTTCTACGTTTCGACTTTCATACACAACTCTGACCACAGTGGAAACTTTTCCAACTCCCCCTGGTATATATATATATATATATATATATATATATTAAAACACGGAGTCTAATAAAAAAAAAATGTAGAAGTAATACTGATCACTTACCTTGACCTGAACTTCTTACATCCCCACATTCTCCATAAAAGAGAACACTTAAATCCTGACTTCGAATACAAGCTTCCCGGCGCATTTCACATTCATTGGGATAAGTGGTACCATCCGTGACGCACACAGGTTCATAATTATCTGGACAATTGACAGGACAAACACACTGACCATTCTCGCAACGAGCCCCATATTTGCAATGAACATTTTGGCATAAATCTGAAAAACAAAAAGGAATGGAAATTAAAGTACTCATTCTGATTTTAAGAACTTAGTTAATAAAAAAGCTAAACTAAATATATTTATAATTTTTTTTTGGAGGGCGTAAGAACTTAAATATGTATGGTGTTGACGTATATTCTATCTTTGGGAATATAACATGTTCAGTTCAATAAGCTTCCTTTTTTTTATTTTGTGTAAGTTGCCTTACGGAAATTTTTGTTATGATATTTGTAGTTCAGAGTAGTGATCTATAGACATATATTTGTGGTCGTTTACCCCTAAAATAAAAATATGTCGCACCTCATATGCCATGCAAGCATTATGGTTGTATTTTTTAGCAATATGGAAAAAATGTGGTATAATGAATTCTGTTAAGGTATCCGACAACGTTCGAATCCGTGATTTTAAAAAGGTGCATAAATGAATAACTTTCATCGTATTTAGTGTCCCTTAGATTAGAATACATGTATAAAATTGTTTTAAGGACACATTTTGACAAAAAAAATTATTTAAATACAATATTTCGGCAAAAATGAACTTAGAATAACCTTTATTCAAAATGTTCTTTTGTGAAAATGCTTCTATTATAATAATATTTTGCCTGTATATAGCTCAGACCTCTGCAGGGCTCAACTATGATTTTGAAAAATCTACATTATTTTCGAGTTACAACCATTTGAAATAATTATCGGCGTTTTTTCTTAAAATTCCTCCCCCCGTTGTCGTAAAACATGGATAAATCCTCTTCTTATGCATTTCAAAAATTCTAGTTGAGCCTCTGTACAGAGGTCTGAGCTATATACAGGCAAAATATTTTTATAACAGAAGCCTGTTTCACAAAAGGAGAATATTTTGAAAATGGGTCATTCTATGTTCATTTTTGTAAAAATATTATACTTAAATAATTTCTTATTGTAATACTATTCTTAAAACAATTTTATACACATTTTCTAAACTAAGTGACTCTAAATATCATAAATATTATCCATTTATACGCTTTTGAAAAATCACGGCTCCGAACGTAGTCGGATACCTTCAAGCAGCTGAGTCTAACTCTAACTCAGTTAGCTCAGGTGTAACTCTAATTTATAAGTGTGTTTAGTTTTAATTTTTGTCATTGTAGAAAATTCTGCAATACAAGCATGTGTAGGATTAAAAAGCGTAAAAGCCAAAGTACAATTACAAAAGTTTTCGCCAAATGTTCCGGAGCCTAAACGTGGAGCCTATTTTCAGCAGAAAAATATCTTACTTTTCATATAATTTTGCAACATTACAATTTTTCACATCTGTTATTTTAAAATTAGTATTATATTGTAATTTTTAAATATATAATAGAGTATTATTTAAATATACAATACAATATAGTAGTTTTAAAATTTCAAAGTATCCCATCAATATTTTTTTTAAACTTTAACTTGTAAGGGATAGCTCATTTAACACTGCAATGTACCAGAAAAAATGCGAAACACATTTTATACCAAAAAAAGGATCCAGGTAATAAAAAAAATGAGGTGTAGGGTGAATAATGTTGATCTCTACAGGAATGAGTTGCCAGGGCATAATACTAATGTTGCAGTACTTTGAAATCCAAAAAACACTATTCCTGTTCTTGAACATTGCGCTAAGGTAATCTTAATTTTAAACTTATGCTCTGATAGCCTATGCTCCATATGTTCTAAGGTAAATTATTAACTCAAAATGACCTCCTGATGGGCGGGGGTGGAAAAATGCTACGAAAGCGAGGGGGGAGGGGGGTTGTTGGAAAGTGATTCATTGACTAGTTTGCATTCATTGCTGTATCTGGAGAATCTAAATTTAATCGTTTTTCACACCATTCAAGAATCATGAAGAATTTTTTCTTTAAATTTAAATTGCAGCGTTGTTCTTTCTCTCAAACTTATTAATTTTATTCTACAGCTCCTATCAAAATATATATCTTTTACATCTTCAACAAAAGGACTTGTGATAAATTTAAAAATTTGTTTTAACTTTAGGAAACGATCTATAATTGCTTACAAAACTCAGAATCCAAATGTTTGAAATTTATACGTATAATATTTTTTAATTTTCTCCGCTTTAATTTATTTCAGACGCACAATCAGAATGATAGAAACATTTTTAAGAATATCTTTTCTAAATAATTAGAATTATATTTAAAGTTTCTCAATGCGTCATATTTCTCTTTATGGCACTATCCAAATGAAATCATATTTTTAAGTTAAGGAAAATATATTTTATTAAATATCTATAGAACGAGTTTTTCGTATTTTTCTCTGTAGTGCATTTCTTTTTTCATAATATTTTTACTTTGTTTTTGAATGCATATCCGTGCTTTCAAAATTGAGGAAACTTTAGTTCAGAAAATAGTTTTCCTATTATTGAATATTTTTCACTTTACTGTTCTTGGAAACCGAATTAGCAAATATTTTGCTTAGAAAATATCCTAACATAAATTAATGAGCTTACCGTGAGATAATAAATTCAATATTAAGCTTCTGATTTTATCTCTCATCAAGGGTATAATAATTTATTTAAAGGAAACGCATTTTATCTCCGTCCAAGGCGATAAGACGCATTGAAAAGAGCAAAAGTACTTAAATTATTCTGCAGCAGCCTAATCAGAGACGAACCGGAAGTACTTCCTGACCCTTTGATGATTTTGTCACTTTCCATACACAGTTGATTCATTTTAGGATGTCCTCTAAATAACTTTATAGATCGGTTGTTTGAATCGGATAGCAGTTTATGACATTCTATCATGTCATGTATTTGAATATTCCCTTAAACTTTTAATTAAAGCACATCTCTCGATTCTTCTTCTTGATACTTACACGTATGAGGGTTATTTTATGATTTTATTCAACAAGACTATATAGCAAATAAATGCTTTTAATACTTCTTAAAATAAGTTAATATTACATTCCTTGAATGATGTTCCTTATATACATCCTTTTAAAATCTCTAAAGCAGTGCTCCGCAACCTTTTTATCGCTGCGGACCGGTCAACGTTTGATGATTTTACCGTGGCCCGCTGAGGGTGGGTCACGTTGATTATTACATTTTAGATTGTTTTGATCTAACAATTTTAATTTAGTTACATTTAAATATGCCTTCAGAATAAAATATAGTTACACTAAAAAAGAATAAATGTGATTTAACGTGGAATATTAAATGATTTCCGTGGAAAATTGCGCAACTCCGAGAGAAATGCACCACTTAAAATAAAATGGCAATAGTTAAATGTTCTTTAGGTGGCCCGGCACCATTTGATCCACGGTCCGGGGGTTGCGGATCACTGCTCTAAAGGATAAGCTGTTAAAATAATATAGTAAATGACAGTTATATTTTATGCTATAGATTTGGACTTAAAATAATAGAATAATTTCTTTTTTCACTTTATCATTTTTGCAATTTTTAATTTGTACATGATTTAAAAAAAAAGTTTAAAACTTTATAATATTTAAATCTATATTTCTCCCTTTTTTCAAAAGTTTTATACTGTGAAATTGTATTTTTTTATTGAATAATTGAATCTACATCTTATCCCCATTTATTTTTGCAAAATAAACGGCTTAAAGAATCTTCAATATCAGCCTCGATATAGTCTTCACACGGAATGATAGAATAATTTTAGAAGAATTAGAATAATTTTAATATAATTAGAATAATTTTTTTAATATAATTAGAATAATTTTAATATAATTAGAATAATTTTAAGATAATTAGAATAATTTTAAGAATAATTAGAATAATTTTAGAATAGTTTCAGAATAACTTTGGATTAATCAGAATAAATTAAGAAAAATTAGAATACTGTTAGAAGAATTAGAATTATTAATAATGTTTTTAAAAAATTAGAATAATTTAAGAATTAGAATAATTTTAGAAGAATTAAAAAATTAGAATAATCATAGAATAATTTTTGTGTTTATGTTGATGGACGTTTTTTTGTTATTTAAGGTATCTTTAGTCAATAGGAAGCTTATTAGGTAAAATACATTCCCAACAAAAACATGTTTCTTTAATATAAGTTCTAATAAAAATAAAATATATACATCTGATGCGTTAATAATATTATATTTAAATGTTACATAGTTTTATACAACAAAACGCATTTAACATTATATATATCGTAATATATCTGTGTTTATTTAAAACAAAACGTTGTGATGAAGGTTTTCAATTTATGAACTTATTTAGCATACACAATACAATTACATACTTAAAAAGTCCGAGTTGAAAAAAATATTCATAATTTTATGGTGGATTTTCATAAAAGTATCTTAAAGATCGTTTCTGTTTTAATTTTACAGAATTTTAATTTATCATTGGTTTAATTTTTAATTTATTAACTATATTAAAAAGAAACACAACAACTGCTTTATTCCTAATGATGAATTCAAAGACGTTAAGTGAGTGATTGAAAGTTGATTAACGTCGCACTCTAAATCAAGGTAAGGACATTTTGGGGGCAGCCCTCACAATTTTGAACCATATTCAAGTGATGAGGATGACACTTGGGCCGGCACCGACCTCCTAATTCCGCATCCATCAACGTGAAGGCTTCGATCGCCAGGCAGATTCAACGCACATCAGTCCTTTAACATGACGGGTCTCGAACTTCCTTCTCAAAAACGCTGACCAAGAATTCGTGACTATGACCACGATCAGTCTTCAAAGACCGTTAAATAAACAACTAAAAATTCGTAATCGAATATTTTTAATAGCTTTCTCGCAATAATCTTAAACATAAACTATATATATTTCATTAGATTTGAAAAAACACCCTATTAAAATATTTTATGATAAAAATATATTTGAAGAAAACAATAAAGAAGTTAAAAATAAATTAAAAGGATATAAAATCAACAGAGTTTTTTAACATTTATCCATGGTTCTTTATCAAAATTTTATATTACAACTATTTAATTTAAAGAATATCCAACTAGTTTATTGGAATAAATTTCGACATTACTACTATATATGCTCATTTTTGTGAAATGAATACATGCTTTATAGTATCATATGTTCTTTTACAAAACTGAGTAATTTGCTTTTGTCAACATAAAACTGATATAAGGTTAGCTCAATTTCATATTAATATGTAAATGCTGATCACTATATATCTTAAAATAATAAAGTGTGCATTTGTAAAAGTATTTTCATATTTGTAAAGATCTTTTCCTATATTATAGGTCGATTTTGAGTTAAAATAACGCTAGAGAGTAAATTTAAAATGTAGTCATACATTTAATTGATTCTATAGAGGAATATAAGAAAATAAATATTTTTTACTTTGAGTATTGCTTATTAAAAATAGATCGTAGTAGATATTTGGAACTAAGTTCTTCAAATTACAGAAACTAGTAAAATTATTATTTAATCCTACATACTAAACAAATTTGGTAATCAGTTATAAAGAACTAGAAGAAATATTTGTGTTTTGTAACTGAATATTCTCTCAAGGTTCTTTATTGGTTCAAATATTAAAACAATAAAACGTAAGATTTATGGAGGTATGCTCTATCTGCTATACCTATGAATTTCATAAATATAAACACATTTAAAAACTAATCTTGTTTTAACGGTAAAAAAGTATGTAGATAAAAACATTCAAACTTAAGAAGGACAAAAGAAAAAAAAAGAAAGAAAGAAAGGAAAAGAAAAAAAAAATATTTTTCGTCAAAAACTTTGCATTAATTTTAATCTTCACATTTTTTAACAGGTATCTTTTTATTTAAATTTCTTAAAAAGTTTCGAAACTTCTGAGAATACAAAATCAGGTTATCGAGTTCACAGTTAAAAACATGAAATTTTATTCGAGAAAAAGGTTCAGGTTTTGGGTCAACAAGTAATTGATGAGTTCACTAGAATTCAGCGTGTAACACTAATTAACAGTTTGTTAATTAGTTCTTTCTGCAGAGGGAAAAAAAGGTATTTTTAGCTCAAATAATATATTTCAGATAAGAAAGAATCTTTTCTCAATAATATTTATTTAAACGTCATCCTTCGAATGAAGGTTGTTTAAAGAAGAGTTTTGCATTACAGAAAATGCATTCTTGCCACACGATCCCTTTAATCACTAGTTGCTTGAAATAAATCAATTTAAAAAAAGGTGACGTATTAGAAGCAACGACACTTTTTAAAAGAATTAAAGTCAGTGTGAGCAAGAAAGTAATTTTCTTCGAAGAAGTTTTTGTAATTAGTTTAGCGTCACCTTTTGAAATTCTTTCCGTTCTTAAGCTTGAAAAAAAACTTAAATAATTATTCTACTGTTCCGGAGAGAGAAAGTTAAGGAGCAAAGACAATGTATAGAAAAGCAACGATTTTTTTCCCTAAAGTAATTTTTATGTATTTTTAGGAAATTTAATGGAAATCACAATTGTTCGATGAATGCTTGGCATTCTGGTTCGAAAACGTTTAATTAGTAATAAATTCCTCACGACTTAATTAATATTGGCTTTTTAACTTTCTCATTTTCCTGGAAAATATGGCATACTTTCTCCCGAAATTTTCTCATTCTGGTTTTTTAAAACTTGGAAAATGTCAAATTGTTTTTCCACAACTACAATTTGATTGAATATTTTGTCGTTTTCGTTATTTACTACTAATGATGGAATATAAATTTTCTTATACGTATCATTAAAAGACTTTAAATCTGCTTTTTAATTTTAAAAATTATTGATACAAGTAAACCGAATTAAGGAATTTAAGGAGTTTTTATTATTCCCTTAACTCCACCGGTATATATATATATACGTCTCGCTCAACCGGTGCGTTAAATGCTCCAGACGTGTATATACATCTTTCTGAAATACGATCCTTTTCTTTGCTAACAGTAAAACAATTCCAGAGGTTTTAGAATGCAATAAAATGATCTTGGCAGTGTTTCCAAAGGATTTACTCTATTCAAAAAAAAATTGCTCTTATTTACAGTAGAACCTGTTTTTGTGCGGTCTTTTTTTTTTTTTATGCGGTGTATAAATTTCAATGGTTTTGGCTCCACTGTTATGTTTTCTATCTATTTACCAGTGGTGTAACGGATAATGTCAGGAACCCATCTGAAAGTCAGGTTTTGCATTTAATATTCTATAAATTGGATAAATACGTATTGAGCGTAAGTCAGGTCTTAGGTCCTAGAATCCGACCCTTCCCGCCGGGATGCGTAGGTGTATAATACACCACTGAAATGTAGACACTTCAAGACGCTCTGTTCATTTGTTATAAACAGTTTCCGGATAATGCGCATTCATTTGCTTTCTCTCAACGCTCCAGCAGCCCACGCTTGATTGAAGACAAAACTTTCAATGACAGTGTAATCTTGAATAATTTGATAGATTATAAAGACAGGCAAGAAAAATCGAATTCCTTGAGAGTGGATAAAAATATTCAGGGATCCAGCTTTCCAACAAATTGGAAAAGCATTTTCTTCAAATAGATACCAATTAAGAAAGGAGTATAAAATTCCAAAATTGCTTTAATCATGTATATCTAGCTATCGTAACATTTTTAAGCAACTGTGACCACCCTACCTTCGTCACAAAAACTTATCTCTTACTTTATGTAGTCAAAAAATAAATCAATTGAAATTGTACCTTCAAGTAACGAAAATGATTTTGACTTATTCATTACAGAGCTTTGGATTACGATGTGTAGCAATGAATTATGTATGTGCATTTTGAAAACTCTTATCCGTGTATACAATTATGGAAGTACTATTACATAAGTTTCGTAAATTATTGGCATATTTTATAAATGCGACTTTTTTTATGTGGTCTCTATCCACCGCCCAAAAACAGGTTTAACTGTATTTCTTCTCTTTATCCCTCCAAGACACCGAATATGAGCACCCATGTGAAGAACGGTGGCACTGCATAACTTTTAATCGGCACTAAAAGGGAAGATATTTAAATGAACACACTATGTTATTTACTAGTAAAATTTCATCACAGATTTAATTAATTCTTAAAGATGTGAGAGTCTGTTTATCTTTTACAATATATATAATGACTTTTGGCTGAGGAACGTAAATTTTATCTATTTTTTTTTTTTAATAAATTGAAATAACTACTTATGGATATGTATTGATTAAAAAAAAATTTAAAAGCAAATGAAATAATAGGCAGTTATAATTAGTAATAAGTTGCAAATAAATAAACAAAACTCTAAAATGCTTCAATTCTGAAATGCACAATAATATTCATATTTATAATGCATTTATAACGTTAATATTCAAATTAAAAAATCAAATTATTTTCGTTGCATTAAACAAAAGTATAGAATCATTTTAAAAATCTAAACATAGTTCTTTTTTCTACACTCCCTCAACTTTACTTCAAAGCAAATTTCACAACCACGGCTTGACGTAAAAAGAATAGAGTTGAAACTAATGACAGATTTTAAAATTTTATCAATAAAATTAGATATGGTGTACATTATTAAGTTTTAATAAATAAGAAAATTAAGTTTAAACATATTGCGTAAGTTAAAATTTAATTCTGCACATTTTTATACTGTGTTATTTAATCATACAATTATTGAAAACTAAGTAAGATTCTTGCGAAAATTATTAAAAGGTTTTCAGCTGAATGTTTGAGATTGCTAAGAAGTTTTTAATGGTTTCTAGATTTGTTTTAACTTAATAAAAATACATTATTAGTTGATTTTAATGGATGTTTTAGAAGGTACATTTTTCTAAGATATCAGCAACACAACGCATTTTCTTCACATATTAAATTCTATATCAGTTCAAAATGTCCGAACACACAGATATATTCACACAGTTATAATTTGAAATAGAATATCCCAGTAAGTCAATCTAATTTTTGTTAGCCTAAAAACAAATGCATGTCGTAGAAAGCCAATATAATCTAAACAAAATGCCATTGAAAACAGTAGGAAAAATTTAACAGTTTCAAAACATCAATACAGATGGTACTTACGAACTATCCCAACAATGCCAACGTTCAAGATAACTCGCCAAATTGGTAACGCCGATTTCGCATGTGTCGTAGGTACTGAATTGGCAACCATGTGCTTCATTTCATAAAATGTGGCCAATACGGTTGCGATAATACGTAAGTACCATAGAAACTTTAGAATTAATTCAAATAATTATCTGAAAATAATAATTTTCACAATAACATTTATATGGAAATATAAATATAAATGAAACTCACCACAAGGTCCTCGGGATCCTACAACAACATATTGACCCTTGTTACAAGCAGCAACTCTCATTTCGCATTCGTTAAGATATGTTACGCCATCTGTTCCACATATGGAGGATTCGACCTATAATAAAGAAAACATTTTATCTGTATATATAGTTGTTACTGCTCACTAATTCATGATCTGCTTAAGTGTTAAAATTAATACAGTGCTTAAAAGTAATTTACGTACATGAATTTTTGATCATATAATACGAAAATTAATTTCCACTATTGCGACATGTGACCTGTCCTTCAGAAGAAAAGTAAATTGCATAAATCAAGCAATAAATTGATGGTACTCATTTAATTACCCTTGTAATAGCGATGTAATTCGAAACTAGCTGACTTTTTTGACATTGTTTTGACACAATGGAACAACCGAAATTTAGTTGGACTACTTTTTAAAATTTACTATTAAAATTTATCGCTGACCTAAGAAGAAATTGCCCGGAAATTTATATGAAAATAAATCATAAAAGCTTTGCGAAAAATAATGTCCAATACTAACCTACAGAAGTTGCGTAAGAAATTAGCTGAGCTCTTCAATTTGGTATTGTAATCATACGGTAAACATTATATTGTATAATGGTATTGTACCGAAGCATTATTTTAAAACATTGGTCAAAGTACATATAGAGAAATAAAAAAAAACTTTAAAAAAATTATTAATCGTATTTTTTAAAAAATCAAGTAATATTTCATGAGTAATTTTTTTTAATAAAATTATTCAATGATGAAATTCAGACTCTTTTCCTACTAAATCCCCGAATATATATTGAAGAAGGTTAATTGTTTATATATATATATATATATATATATATTTTAAATATATATATATATATATATATATATATTATATATGACTCATATATATATAATATATTGTATATAATATATATACTTATTTATATATATATATATATATATATATTTATATATTATATATATATATATATATATATATATATATATATATATATATATATATAAATATATAATATATATATATATATAGTAATATAAAAATAACAGTGAAGAAGTACTAGAACCTACAGTGCTAAATGAGGAAGAAATTGGAATTCACCAGACACAACAAATGTAGATACAATATATATATACATTTTCTCCATTTTTTGCTTTATTAATAATCTTTAAATTGTATTCAAATCAGTTTTCTGTAACATAAAATAATTTTTGTGTTAAATAAGCTTTTTCCTCAGAGTTCTATATTAAAAATGTATCTTTATTAAGTCAAAAATATTATAATGCATTATTCTTAACTAATTTTGTATCCGGTTCTCTTCGCGCCTTTTTTTTTAAACTTCCAGTGGAAAAAACTTTTCATGAACCGTTTGATTATTCTTTGAAAAACTCTTTCTGTGATGGAGACGTGACGTATGCAAATGAGTCTTTCATTTCGAAGTAAAGTGAAACGAATTCAGAGAGGAAGTTGATAACAAACTCTTAGAGGAGCAAACAAACTCTTTACTTTTAAAGCATTCAGTTGAACTGAAATTTTATATACATGATTGTTTTGGATGACAATACGATACTTTCATGATAATGAATAAAAATTAATTACCACTTAATGTTGTGATTCTGTCATATGTATATACATATTTATAATAATTGTAACTATTTAATAAAAATTAGATAAAATAAAAATTTTCTTTGTTGATCTAAGTAGGAATTGACTTATTATTATTTTTATGTTACTTGTTCTTCTGTATCGCCATAATACACAACAGAGATTCTATTGTTGAATATCCGTCCATTTAGTTTTGTCATGCTCTGAATTTGTCTGGTGGTTGGTCTGACTATTGTAAGATGCTAGTGTAAAGATGAATACTTGCAGTCGAAACAAGCTCACTATGTGTCCTATATGCACACTATGCCCACCATTCTTCAAAAGCTCATTTACAGTTGATGCCATCCAATTCAGAGAATAATGGCGGTCGAGATATGATCTATATTTCAGTCTATATCTTTTATCCCCCACTTATCTATTGACTGAGATTATGGTAGTCCGATAGAATTGCAGAATTTTCGGACCGTTCGATCCAATTTTTCCCTCTTTTCGAAAGGTTCTTATTCCTGTAGTTTTTAAAATAATTTCCCAGTAGTTGATGTCCTTGAGAATTATCCCACAATTTTTCTTAAACCAGCACAGTTCCTTATTTTTTTTAATTTCGTATTACTGGAGAATTAATATATTATAACATATACATTTATTATTATGCTGCAACATCCAACGAGGTGAATATCGAAAATTATAATTAATCGCAGCCGAATGACTTTTATTGAATATACCCTTGTGTTATATCTGAGCTTCCATTTTATCACAAGCATCCTGAAAAACCCTACTAGAGTTTATTTCTATTACTAGCTGTTACACCCATTCTTCGCACGAGTGAATTGGAAAATTAAACAATACAGATTGAAGGATAAAGAAGTTTTTAATGACTTAATTTTACGTGAATTTCAAATTAAACACAAAAAAAAAGCTTTTCTCAACTGAACAAACAAAAAAAAATTCTGTTAGTTTAATTTTAAGTCTGTAATTTAGCTGATAAAAGGGATATTTTTCTTATCTATAACTCCCCGTAACTGTCTTTTGGGCCGATTTTTGAAGACACTTTCCTAAACTGATCTCTGCTCAGCAAAAGTAGCACATTGCTACAAATTTTGTGTAATGAACGCTTAAAATAGTACAAATAATTTATATATCTGGAAGTGTAATACGTTAATATTACTTTTTGTTGTATTTATTTTATGTTAAAATTGTAATCAGCTTTACGGTATTGTATCACCTGTTCAAGCTTTAGCAGTTCCTGGTGCTTGGCGTAGACAAAACAAAATGCAAAGTTTTGCTTCATAAATAAAAGATAGATATATGCTGTCAAATGCTTTTTTGCAGATGGCCGAATTTTTTCCTACTTTTTTGGCCATTATCGTTATATTTTGGACACGTCACACAATATCTTTATAAAATATAGGCTATGTGTATTCTGATGTATAAACTATATTATTGTAGTTTCATTAAAATCCATTCAGTAGTTTTTACGTGAAAGGGTAACAAACATCCATACAAACTTTCACGTTTATAATATTAAGTAAGGATTTTCAGGGAAACAGGTATTAGTTCTTTTTTTATATTTCATGTCTCCTCATTATTCATCAAATTAATTGCAGCTGATTTCATAAAAGGAAAATTTGAAAATATTCCGCTCATTTAAATATTTGTATGGCGTTGCGGATGTAAAACTTTTCTAAATGAGTTACAATTGTTTAAACAATCAAAATTTTCTTCTAATAGTCGTTATTGGGAAAACAAACAAAATGTAAGATCATGGGGGATTATCATAAAAAAATACGCTGAGATCCAGAATTTTTAAAAATAAGTTAATGAAATCCACAATATACAAAAAGCCTATTTTAAATTCCTTAATGAATTATTTGTGGAATATTATAAAAAGAATCACCTACTTTATCTTTTATTTCAATTTGTTTATTTATTTATTTTACAAAATTACTTAAGCTAAAATTAAACAAATTAGGGAGAATATTAATCTTCCCTCTACATAATGAAATAATGTTTTCATTCATTAAAAAGTTTTGTGTATAAAAATAATTAAGGTGAAAATGTTAAAGGTAAAATCTAAAATTATAAAATTACTCAGAGCTAATCATGTACATTTACGTAAGTCACGTCGAGAACTGAGCTTCGTAAATTGTTTTTTCCCTTGAAAATATTGAGAATTATAAATGAATAAAAAGAGAGAGAGAGAGGGAGAAATAGAGATAAAGCCTTCTTTGGTTTTATGATATGCAGTTAAAAATAATGTACAAAAATAACTTCTAAGAATACTTAAGAATTTTTTAATTTTTTTATTATTTTAAATTATTTTATTAATTTATAAAAAAATATATTTTTTCCTCGAAAAAAGCTGTAGGATTAGGAAACCTTTATATGTATAAATCACATTTGGAATGAGTACCATAAATATTTTAGTGATAATTAGTATCATTAATAAAATGTAAATAAAAAAAATAAATAATTTGCATTTAAACTATGCAAAGTATTAAATTTAAAGTATGCAATATATTTAAGTTGTGAATTAAATACTTTGAAAATTGAGAATCTTATGTAGGGAAAATTAGAATAATATAACAGATATATATAAAAGACGTATAAATCTTTTGGGATAATATTTATTATTAATAATTTTTCAAATTATTATCTTTTAAGTGGCAAGCGAATTAATACTACAAGAAAAAATCTGGGTATACAAATTTTGAAACTGTATTTTAAGAATAAAAACATGATCCAATTTATTAATAACTATATGAATGATTAACGATTGGATCTTACTGCATTATGCACCGTAATGGATCCGAGTTAACAGAGCCGAGTTTTAATCCATTTTTTTTCTATTTATTAATAATGCATCATTTGTACCAAAGCAGCCAATGATAAATGTTGACTTGAAATGGAATATGTTCTTTTTAGTGAACGAGCCAGATATTTTTATAAATTGAAAAAAAAAGAAACATTTATATATGTAGTAGATTTTACTGGAATTAAAATCTTTTAATGTGAGATTTTCATTTTCATTTTTGCAGTCGTTGAATGGATTGATGAGGAAACATCACTGCTGTTTTATAATCCACATTTTATTTGACCCTTTAACTGCCTCTGGCGTGTATATATCCATCTCGCTCAACCGGTGCGTTGCGTGCCCCTGACGTACATATACGCCCTTACGAAATACGATTTTTTTCTTTGCACTGCTACCAATAAAATTGTCGGAATAGTTTGGAACGCAATAAAATAACCTTGACAAATTTTGGGACAGATATACCGATTTTTGCTTATGTGTGCCTTTTTTCCCCTCCCAATACACCGCATACGCATAGCTATGAGAAAAACGATGGCAATGGAGAGCTAATCGCATAATAACCATACGCAACATCTTGGACACTACCCAAAAGAAAATGCCCTGTTCGCTCCGGATATATCAGCTTTTATAGTTTTATTAACCAGAAGCCCTTAGGATCATATGATTTCCGGTGAAGACTTATATGGTATGTTAGAATACATGGATAATGCTAGATTATATCTCCCCTTGTTCTAAAAACGCAAACGTGTCCGTTTTTAGGAGATAAAATTGTGGTTATTTCTCGTTAGGCTGGTAAACTAAAAATTAATTATCCCGCTAAATATAATCACAAGAGACCATTACTATTATTAATATTATTATTATACATATTATAAGACTATTATTAATTAAATAAAATCCCTTGACCGAAAATTTAATTGAATCATTGCATATATGTTTATACTTTTTAAAGGATTTCGTACAAATAACCATTTTCATTCTTCTGTAAATAACATTATGTACAGCTAATTTCAAGAATTTACTTACTTCCATGAAAAAGGTTGGTAAGACACCGATGTCAATGGCTGCCCAATAGATTTAACGAAAAACAGGGAAACTTAAAAAAGAAAGTTGGTTTTGATAAAACGCAAACTTAATTTCTCAGTTTAAAAACTCGAGCTGAAAGTCTACCACTGTTTGTACAGAAGAACCTTACAGGCAGGGGAAAAAAAGTTCTCAGGAAAAAACGCTTTCCGGATAACGAAATAAATTGAATGCTTCTAGCTTTACGGGAACTCCTCTCTGGGATGCTCTAACACAAAACAAATTGTGTTTAAGTTAAACAATTCTTTTATCTCTGGTTTACCAAAATGGAGTTCCAAAAGGCTGCTGGGATGAATTGAATTGTTGGACTTTTAGCTAAAATGTTTGTCTTAGACTGTAGAAAATGGATTATCCATCGAGGAAAGGAAATGGATAACAAAGAAGAACTATTAATGGAAAACAGGAAATTCAATTGTTTTATTATGTTAATGTATGTATCAGAAGTTCTTTCGTTCTAATATTTAATGAATGGAAAATTTTTTTCGAAACTGTAATGTATAGTTTTTACGAATTGTTTCCAAGATTAAAACAGAGTTTCATGCAATATGAAATAGTTTATAAACCATCTAAATCTGAGGTATTTGTATTATTTTCTCAGACATTTTTTCTAAGACAAACCAGAAAAATTTGGATGAAAATCGTTCATAAATTTAATTTTTCTTCAATTCATTTTTCACTTAAAAATCCTTTATTGAAAACCAGATAGATACTTTTCGTATCAAACTAAATGTATTTCTCAAAATGAGCTAACCATGTAAGTATTTTAATATCAATAACTGATAAAAGTATATTTTCGAAAATCCCTGTTTTCATTTCACTGGTTTATCTGTGTAATATTTTGTAACATTTCCAACCAGCTAATTAAAAGGAAATGTAGTAAGACTCAATTACTTGTAGATTAAAGATTTTAAAACTAAATATATTTGAAATTCAATTTATGTTTCGCATAACAAACGTCAATTTACATCTAAATTTGCCATTTTTATAATTTCTTTGAAAATTTAACAAGATTGACGGGGTGAAAAGAATAAATTCAACAGGAAGGTAACTTTATTAATCAGAATTCCGAGTCAATTTCAAACTTAAAAGTAATTTTATCGTTTTATGTATAAACTGAAATCTCTCTATTCTGTAAATAGTTACAAATTAAATTTGAATTTCAAAACATTCTGTCAATTACTTTTTTTTGTTCTATGTGTAAGGATTATAATATAATATTATTAGAAGTAAAATATGCTATAATATGTAGAAAGAGGATATATATAAAAGTTAATTTAAGAGTTTGTGAAATATAATTTGGAAAAAACGTATTATAGGTGGAAGACGCACAAAAAAAGAATACGTATTATAGCCATTTTATATTTATCTAAAATTACTTAAAATGGAAACGTACAATGTAACAAAAATACAAGTTTAATGAAATTAGCCGTGATTTTTAATGCATTTTTTTTAAAAAAAACCATTTTTAACATTCTTTTTATTATCGCTTTAGTTTAGAAATGTATGATAACTTAAATGTAATAATTTTAATGTTTAAATTCTCCAATACAGAAACTAAACATTAAAAGTTAATAGAATAGAAATAACTAACTATCTTAATAGAAACTGAACTAACTATAACTATCTTAATAGAAACTGAAGACTATAAAGATTAAAAAGCTTTTTTATGATGTTTAAAAAGCATGCTTTTTAAAATAGTTATAATAAAATAGTTTAAGAAATATTTAATTTATATATTTCTTAAAAAATAATTTTATAGAATTCAGATTTGATTTTAAAGTTGAAACTAAATTTAACACAAGCTTGAGCCCTCTTCATTATTATATTTTCCCCTCAGTCAAAAATTACTTATATATCAGATTTAGAATGGCTTCTTTCTAAAACGTTGACAAAAATACATGTAGTAAAACAAATCTACTGATTTTTTACCAAATTATATTCTTGTTCATTTTTGATAAATAATATATATAAAAACATCTTCCTTTGACAGACTAACGCAAAAGGTTTAAAACGCACTATTTATACAAACATTACATGGAATAACAATAATTGTACTGGATTTATTATTAGGATTGTGCACTCATTGAATATGAAAAATGAAACACCAATACAATACACCTTCATTTCTAGAGACTTCTTTTAAATATTTCATACATATTTGTGTTTCCAGTCTCTAATTCCACTTAGCAAAAGTTAATTAACTTGCTCTAAAAGAAACATACATAAGCTTATTTTAATGAAGTATCGAATATTTTAAACTTTTATTCAAAAAAAAATCAGTAACTAGTTAAGTTCCTTGCAATGTTACGAACATAAACACACAATTATATTAATGAAAATCATGTATATTAATCACCTATTGTAAAAAAATAAACAAATCCCTTTGGTTGCATTAATTTATCGAAACAAGGCAAATTCAGCATCTGCGAATTCAGTTTTCAAATTTAGCTCCAGGAACACGTTACCTTGCTTCCAATTTAATTTCATCCGCCTTCGGCTGTATTTGCAAATGATGGAACAGTCCAGTAACACATTATTCATTCCAATGCACTTTCGAACACTGTCAAGAGGAGGCTACACTAACAAGCTTCCCTCTGAATACGAATTAAGCAGATCGAAGGGACTAATTTATTGCTTAACGCTGATTATCCAATTAAAATGACAATCCCTGACTTGTGCAACGAGGGCCATTCGCTCTTTCCCTCCATATATCCTCTTTTTATATTTCCTTTTTAGCTAATAAAAGAATCAATTTTGTACGTCATTTCTGCAGCAGTCTTACTTTGTTAACAAGGTATTGGTTATCTATAAAAGTATCGAATATTATGAAGCTGTGACAAGTTCTTAATAGAATTTCAAATTCGACTGCATTTGCTCGAGACGTTGGGAGTAGTAAAGTTATTTCGAGATTATGTCTTGCTTTCGAATTCAGTTATGTCTCTTGTAAGGGACAAATTTATTTGTTAACTGTGTTTCGAAAACGCGAATGTCATTTCTACTTTTCGTAAAGAAATAAAACACAATTCTTAAATAAACAATTAAATGTGTATCAAACTTTATACAATTGTTATACTAAGTATATTACATTTTAAATGCTTTATTTATTTTAAGATTGTATTCTTAAGCAGGATATAATCATTATAGCATTTTGTTTTGTCAATTCCTACTAATAGTTCACTCTCTCCCTATATATACCTTAAAATCCGGTGTATAATCCGGCGTATCCACCCTTAATTTTCGATCTAATTTTTTGTGTTCAAAGTGCGCATTATACGCCGGATATATAAAAACGATAGCTTAAAAAAACAACAAAAAGGATGGACATAAAAAAAAAATTACTTCTAGATGTATCGATACTTTGTTCATTTAAAAGAAACAACTTGCCTTATGAACAAGAACAGTTGTAGTTCTAGAAGTATACTATTTTTTCAAAAGTGTGGGCTAATACCTTGAATAAATTACTTTATAAAAACAATGTATACTAATATTTCAGATTTCTTCGTTAAAAAGGGGGTGCGTGTTATACGCCGGGTCTTACGGTATATATATATATATCGAATTTTCAATCCTTAACAAAATACTTTCTATTCATCCATTCAAGTTCAAATACATTTTTTAAAATTGTAGTGGATGATATTTGATGTTATACAGCTTTTTCAAATGTTCATTAAATAAGTTTAAAAATGAATAAATAGTAACAAACAGAAGTAATAGTCCAACACCATACATAAAAAAGGAAAAACGTTCGTTATGTCACTGTTGCACAACCGGATAACCCGTTGCACTTCTAATCCGAAGGTTGTGGTTTCGAATCCCACCTGGGATGGCCTAATTTCTGAGAACGAGGCTTCATTTTTACTATACTATTTTATTAGATGTATATTATTAAATATATTTATAATTAAATTTAAGTAATGAATAAGTATTAGCAAACAAAAAAAATAGTCCAACACCATATATAGAAAGGAAAATGGAAAATCGCTTTCTATTTGCCACTTAATATTGTGATTCTGTCATATGTATATACATATTTATATTAATTGTAACTATTAAATAAAAAGTAAATAAAAAAATTTCTTTGTGTTGACCTAAGTAGGAATTGATTTAACTTTTTTTTGTATTAATTGTTGGTTTTCACTTTTAATTGACTTTAGAATTAATTTAAACACACATCTCGATTACACATTTTTAGTCTAAGAAATTCATGTCATTAAAAAAAAAATAATAGGAATTATTGTTTTTGGTTTTAATCCATACAGAATTTAAAATGTGTAAAACAATTAAGTGATATATGCTATATTTTTTATTAGCTAAACATTTCGTAAATGATACAAGTGGAAAGTTTGTTAAAAATGATCTTTAAGAAACTTGATCTCTTAGGTGAAAAAAATATACATGCTATAAACATAGAATAAAATTTACAAAACTCCTACTTTTTAGAAATCTTTATTATCTATTAATGCAACATTAAAACATTTGTGGCCATACTCTTTACTTATTTCATTTCCAATTTAGAAAATTCACGGATATAAAAGTGATGTGTATGAAAGTTATTATACGTCATAGTTTGTAAAGAATGTTGCTTGGAGAAGTGTCTCATAATTATAATCGTTCTTGCTTAAATGGTTACAATTACTCTTAATAAATGACAACATTCAAAAACGTATTTGGATGAAAACAAGCCAAAATGCAATTAAATAATCGATATTAGACTTGGTAAAAAAACCCAACAAAAACAAATGTTACTTTTATTAAACAAAAATTAGAATATACTCTGGAATGTAAAAGAAATTAAGGAAAAGTTTATTTCTAACTTTAGCTTAGCTTTAGTTTAAGTTTAAGTTTAAATTTTTAATTTAACTTCAGTTTAACAGCTTTAGTCTAGCTTTTAGTTTAACTTTAAAAAAAATTAAAAAAAACAAGTAATATAAGGAAAAAAAAATTTAAGTCAATTCCTATTTAAAGCAAAAAAGGAAATTTTTATTTTAGCTAATTTTTATTAAATAGTTACAATTAATATAAATATGTATATACATATGACAAAATCACAACATTATAAGTAGTTATTAATTTTTATTAATTACCATTAAAGTATCGTATTGTCATCCAAAACAATCGTGTATAAAAAATTTCGGTTCAACTGAATGCTTTAAAACGTGAGAAAAAAACCTTTTCAAGTTCTGACACAAGTCGCCAACGTGGTTGTATTTGTAATTCTTTGAATAATTAGTTTTAATCATTTAATATTTATTAATTATACTTAAATTATTGTATTGTCCTCCAAAATAATCATGTATATAAAATTTCAGCTCAATTGAGCTCTTTAAAATGTATTTTATTAACGATTGAAAATTCCACCAAGATAAATAAGTAAATACATATATAGAGAGTGTGAGCTAATAGTAGGAATTGAATGACAACGCATACGCCTATTAAAAATCAATTCCCTATGTCTCAGTTATTTTCATGATCACAAACAATTAATACACATGTAATATGAATTGTTTTTATTCATTTTTTTCTTAATGTAAACCATATTTCCTGAGAAATTCTAGGAATGCATAGGTAGCTTAGCAATATTCCTAACGCGTTGAATCGCATAATGTACACATAAAATTGGGAAAACAAATGAGCAGTTCCAAATATATTTTCCTATCTATTTTCACTAAGCATGAGTTAATTTTCTTGAAACCTATATTAAGCTATCCGACTACGTTCGGAACCGCTATTTTGCAAAAGCGTATAAATGGATAATATTTATAATATTTATTGTCACTTAGATTAGAAAATGTATATAAAATTGTTTTAAGAATATTATTACAATAAAAAATGGTTTAAGTACTATATTTTGACAAAAAAGGAACATAGAAAGACCCATTTTCAAAATATTCTCCTTTTGTGAAAAATGCTTCTATTATAATAACATTTTGCCTGTATATAACCCAGACCTTTCTACAGAGGCTCAACTAGAATTCTGAAATATTTAACTTAGAAGTGTGTTTATCCATATTTTACAACAAAAGAAGGAAGCAATTTGAAGAAAAAAATGCCGATAATTATTTCAATTGGTGGTAACTCTGAAAATAATGTGAATTTTTCAAAATTTCTAGTTCAGACTCTCTGGAAAAGTCTTTACTTTACATAAGCGCTCCCGAAATATTATTTTTAGAAGCAATTTTTATAAAAGGAGAACATTTTTTTTTAAAAAAAAATATTCTTTCTTAATTTTTTGCCAAAATATTTTATTTAAATAATTTATTTTGTCAAAATGTCCATTAAACAATTTTATGCATGTATTCTAATCTAAGTGACACTAAATATCATGAGATTTATCCATTGATACGCATTTTTAAAATCCCGGTTCCGAACGTAGTCGGATACCTTAATCTTTCTAAGCAATATATTACTTTTATTTCTTTAACTTAACAATAGTACAAATTCTATTTAAAATACCAGTGGAGATACTCGTATTTCATCCTATGTAGAAGTAATAATTCATAAATAATACAAAATTCTGTGTTTGCTGATATCATATACAATGCAAAAAGCAAATAATCAAATTGTAATGCTTAGCCTGTTTATGTAATATTTTTTCTTGATGTTTTGTGTAAGAGTTTCCTCTTTTCTTAAATACTATTTCACCAGTAAATAAAATTTGCCATTTATCTCTCAAATAAATGTTTTCTTTAAATTCTTCAATATTAGCTTAGTCCTTAGGATATTCAGGAGGAGTCCGACTTAAGGAAAGTGCAGTTCAGCGTGTTACCGTGTTAACACAATCAACTCCAACAGACTAAACTTTGTTAAGGAAGAAAGTTAACTATAAGAGGCTTTGTCAGGTTTACGTGCTTAACAAACCTTGAAAAACACAGGGGAGTTCCTCTTTTACTATATTTACACAAAAGATTCTTTAAAATTCGTAGAAATTCAGTATCCGTCTTTAGAGCACTTGAAATTAAGAGGTTGTTTTAATAAATATAATATTTATATTCATGAGTGATTTTTTAGTAAATATGATATTTATATTCTCACGTTTCTTATTAGTATTAAAATTATTAATAAGATTTAATGCAGCATTCTTGTCATTATTTCAACATTTGTAATATTTAGTTTTATTTACTTTTTATTATTAAATACTGATGATTTTTTTACACAATTTTTTCTAAATTTTATAAAATTAAATAAAGTGTGAAAATTACTACTTAAAAGGAACTGTATCAAGAAATATACTGTGTGGATATACTATTTAATTTCAGACTGTGAATTTTGTACGTATAAACATTTTTAAATGAGAATTTTATATTCATTAGTTAGTCAAGAAATACGTTTTTTTTTTTTTTTTTAGTTTAGTTTAGTTCAGTAGCAATTTTTATAGTCCATATAGTATGAAATTCAAAACAATAAACCTAAAAAAAAAGGTTAAATAACATAAATAATTAAAACTTTTTATTTAAGATCTAAATTAGTAAAAATCTTTATTTTTAAATTTATATGAAAGCCAATCAAGTGTTATAAGGAAATGTATTAATATTTTTGAAGTGATTTTTTTTTCAAATTTAAAAATATTTTTAAAAATTAAATGTCAGATATAGACTTTATAAAATCATAAAAATCAATTAGCAAAATAAAAAAAAAATTTACACGCGTTAAATCAAAAACACTTTAAAGAACAAACTTAAAAAATCAATCCCACTCACTTGACACGTATTGGAAGATAATATTATATATAGTATATTTATTAGTAAAATTTCTTTATTAAATGTAGAAAAAACAGACGATAGTCTTTTTTATCTTATCTAAAATGATGGTGCCATAAGTTTTGCATATCATAAAACAACTTACAGACTTTTAAAACATTACAATATTTTCATATCATAACTGCATAATTGTTTGAATACTAAAACTTGAGTTTATCATTCGATTCAAATTTTCTTTCTCAAACACTTATAAATCGAAATTCAAATAAAATCCTTCAAATCATGGATTTAAGTAGGATTTTCGAAATGCTTGTTTAGCTAAATAATAATATCTGCTGAAAATTGCATTTGCTGATTCGAGAATCACAATGTTCACATGAAGATATGTGAATTTGATATGATTTTTTTTTATTGATGACGCATTCTAAACATCACGATTTGAAGCGAAAGACAAGAAGCAAAATCACTGGAAAATGATTAATGTCATGTTAAGCGGCAGCTATTTCTTTTATTGAAAGTTGAGATTCTTAGTAAATTATCCTTTCAATTTCACTCATTATTATCACATAGACAAAAAAAAATGAATATTTTACTGAAATTTTTACATTATTTTCTGCTTTCTTCACCCAACAGCAGAGAGATTCATTTCTAGGTTTAATTCATTTAATACATTATTCTTTCGCTTTTGAAGCAATAATATTTAGTACTTTAAGCCAGTGGTTTTCAAACTGTGTTCCATGAAACCCAGGAATTCTACAAAGCATACACAGAGGTTCCACGAGTTACTACAAAAACATCGAGTAGAAATAAATGTGTATGCAAAATGAATTCCCATTCTCTATGAAGTTTGCATAATTACGAATATCTAAAGCTCATCTTATTCATTAAAATTGAAAATTTTATTTGTGTATTATAACTTTATTTTGCAACATTTTTTAAATTTTTATTACAATACAATAAAAGAATATTAAAACGAGCCCACGTTTTATCTTTATATATATGCTTCTTGCTATATTGTGAATATTTTACTGTTTACTATCGCAGGTTCCATGCAATAATTTTATACTCGTTAAGAAGCATACTGTCTTGCAAAACTAAATAGTTTTCTAATGGAAAATGCATCTTTTTACATTTGTGGAAAACAACACATATAACGAAGGAAGGGAAACAACATATCAACAGAGTTGATATGTTGTTGATAATCTCTAAATTTAAGCGAGAATAGCTTTTAAGTTTTAAGTAGCAAATCCATGCAGAATACAAGGGATTCCTCTCACAGCTATAAAAATTTTAATACCATTCAGAATATTGTGCTTAAGTGAAATATATTTCTCAATGTAAGTGGCTACAAAAACAAAGTATAAAAACAAATGAAACACAGAAAATGTAATGCGATTGCATTTAATCTTAATAGACCTAGACTTCAACAGTTTGTGAGAACAAAAGCAAGCACACATATCCCATTTACTAAATATAATGCATGGATAGGTGACACTTGAATCACAAATTAATATTATTAATGAGTAAATTATATTTAAAAAATTGGATTAGAATGTTTTAGTATTAAATGCAATACTTCTTTTTAACAATCTCGTTGCTCATCCCGCGATTTTCACGGGCAAGTACACGTAGCAGACGTAGCATAACGTAACGCGAGGGCTAAATTGCCTTTACGTAAACTGCCTATAACATGTTGATCTACTTTAAATATTATTTTGAGATATCTTCTTCGAAGTATGTGAGCCAGTGCTTCTCAAAGTTGCAATATTCGACTATCATAAGTTCCATCAAATCCCCCCTCATACAATAACAATGTACTGAATTCAATAATACTATATTTTGACGCTTAAACTACGATACGACCTTAACCTCTTAAACACTTCCTCCTCCCAAGTATATAAACGTATCGCTAAGCCAAAGAGTTTATTTCCCCTGACGCATATATAAGTCTTTCCGAAGTACGATTTTTTCTGTGCACTACTATACGTAAATTTATTCCGAAGACTTAAGAATGCAATAAAAGGACCTTGACAATGTTTGCGAAGGTTTTACTTATTTTAGATTATGTTTGCTTCTTTATTCCTCCCTCCTCCCCCAATGCACCACATACGCGTGCCTCCGTGGAAAACGGTTGGCATGTGGAACCGAATCGCGAAACTTTTAAACGGCACACAGCTAAGGTTTAATTATAAACCGTAAAAAAACTATCAAGAAAAGTGAGAAGCTCATGGGGTCACTAGTAATTATTAAACTTATTTTAACTTAGTATTGTTAAATTAGTTATAAAATATGTAGTGTAGCACTGTTATATTTATAAGTGTAATATATCGGTGTAAATGTCTATTTTATTTCTTATTATGTCAGATTGTATTTTGTTTATTTATTTTCAGTAAATTAATTTTTTTTAAAAATAATTTTTTGTTTTTGTTTTTAAAATGTGGTCGCCCCCCTTGTGGAGTGGTCAAGCCCCCCCCCCCCCAAGGGGAGAGCGCCCACAGTTTCAAATACGCTGATGGGACTGAAATAGGGATCCACAAAAGTACTTTCCAGTTCTAGAGGTTCAACGAATACACATTCATGTTCTAGGGTTTCAACGAAAACACATTCAAGTTCTAGGTGCTCCGCAAGTTGAAAAAGTTTGAAGACCACTGCTTTAAACAATTTTTCGATTCCACTTAACTATTAATTCTTCACATATTCCTTTTGTTTTCCCTACATCAGAGACGGGCATTAAATTAATCGCGATTGACCTGTGGAAAGCTGAGTCATTTTGGGGTAAACACCTTTACAAAAACGTAAGATGCGTATACTAAAAGAAACATATTTATGAAAGGCAGCAAGACTGTAGAATCGACTTTTCACAATCAATGCTACTGTGTTTTCTTAAACAAATGATTCGATAAATGTGTAGACGAAACATTTACCATCATTGGAACCTTCGATGACGCTGAGCACATTCATTGCCACTGTAGGTGAAAAAAGTGATCACTGCGATGCCAGTTGTAGAAATGAATTTTTCCTACATGCCGACTGACGAAGAGAAAAAATGCTAATGATCAACTCCTCCCTTGATTGAACGATATTGGCTATTGAGACATCATCCCATACCCCTAGTTTCAACGGCATCGGGTTCTCGACTTAACGCCCTGTCCCGCGATCACGCGGGAATCAGCAGCAAACAAATGAGGAATCGGCTTATTTATGTAATCTGTTCACTGCATTGAAGGCATCCGCTCTCCACGGTCTAGCAGACACTCAAAGTTGTTCAAGCGTTCAAATTAATAATTTGGTATTACTTGTGTTTTTGTAGTAAAAATAGTAATGTAATATTTTTAAAAGGGTGTACAATGTCGAAAATAAGTATTAAGAAAAGAAAACATACAATAGCCACTGGATGAAGCGCACCACCTTAAAATATTAGAAGTAGCCCGTACCCTGGAAAAATTGGTCCACCCCTGCTCTAGATCAATCATTTTGCTTATTTAATAGTAATAGTTGTGTGTTACATTCTGTAACAATTATTATTATGACAACACATGATGTCGTAATCGGAAAGCAGATGGTGTACTGCCTGAGATTGTAGGGGAGAAGGGCTGCTCAAAATGCCTTTCCCCTAACGTTCCGAATAGACTCCTCTAGAGAGGGACATGCAAGAGGACCGGTTTTTTTAGAGTTCCCGGCTGGAAGCAGAAGGCAAAAACGTGGTCTGGATGTAAGATGGTTTTTTAGATGTTCTTGTAAATAAATGTATGCATTTATATCTCTAGCCTGACTGTGAGATTTCGTACTCAATACGCTACAATTCTTCCAATTTATGTGATTATCTAATACAACAAAAAAAAACTCCTAACACAAGTGTCTTGATTAACCATTTCACACGTAATACTTTAAGTTTATATAACCAAACTAATTAATTAAAAAACAGCTTTGATATATAATTTCTTATCAAAGAACAAAAATTCATTCAAACTAATAAATCTAATAATATGCGGTATACTAAACAAAATAAATCGAAACTAGCACTCAATTTGTTGCTATATCCTTTTACAAACTCAATTCATTTTTACAATTACAATTCATCTAAAATTAACACACTTTTTTAAAGCACGATAAAATATTCTCAATACTTTATGATTTTTTTTTTAGTAATTTAAGTTTCAATGTCAGCTGTATTCAAAACATGTTTTATTTTTAGAACACTACTTTAACAAGATGCATTCTAAATCATTCTACAAACGCCCAGACTAAACTAGAATTGTAGAACTACCGTTTTTAATAAATTCTGCTTTAGAAATCAGTTACAAAACCAGTTATTGGCTAGACAGAAAAAGCAAACGATTTTTAAACCGAATTTGCAAAGCCTTTTATAAAAAAAATATAAAATTAATTCACCAAAAGATATTTCAAGTCTCGAACATTTCACTCCAATTTCTTTTACACATCTACTTTTTCTTTACACAACTTATAATTTATCGTTAGATACATATTTTCTCCAGTTATATTTTATATAATACCGTACATCATCAAAATTTAATACAATTTCAATACAGAAAGAGATCATGTTTAGCAAAGAAAAGCAACACTCAGGATAAAATATTTCATTCTAATTTTAAAACGCTCCGCTCACAGATGAGTTTAATATTTCACGTATTTCCATTTTGATTAAAAAATAAAATGTAGCACATATTCTGTAAAAAAATTGAAAATTGTCTAAAATAAATATGAAACTGAAATATGTAATAATCATTTCTTTTACATTGTAACGGTGTGTATTTTAAAACTAAAGGGCTAAATTGTAACTTTTCTTTAAATTTAGATTGCAAATACGGATTTTACAGAAAGAATATAATGTAACTAAATATAGTACTATAAATCGTTTCTGTCGAATGCATTCATAAATATATATGCATGCTTGGCTTCAAAGCTTATTTTAAATTTCTTTGACCAAAGTTAACATGAATAATTTATATTGTGTGAACGGATATAGTTTTATTTATAATTTCAATCTTTGAAACATTTTAGGATACTCTGTTTCTGACATTTTTCCATTTTAGAATGAATGTGAATAACTTGGAGAACTTCACACAAAAATTGAATATTTATGAATTAATATCAAAATTTTACAAAATTTCATTTCGAATGGTTGAAAAGATACGTTCTTTCATGCCGTATTTTGTTTCAATATTTAAAAGTTTTAATAAAAGCAATGGTCATAGAGAGATTTATTTAAGTGATACTTTTAAATAAGTATTATTCATACATATAGCAATTCCTGGTATTTTGAGAAGGAGTTATTTTGACTATTGTTTTGAATGGTTCGAAAAAAGTATTTATGTTCTGGTGTCGTAAAAATGAAAGCATGTAATCGAATGCTAGATAGATTTATTTACTTTATCCCAATGAGCTAAATTCCTATGTCGTCCTTGTCACATGATAATTGTAATTATGTGTTTTCTGCCAATCAGTTCATGCGCTTTCTTGTTGCCAACTTTTAATTTTTTAAGAAACTTTCTTTCAAAATGTTCCCATTTTTCATCAATATTGACGCATATAGGTAAACAAAATACACTTGGTTCAAAAATGCACAAATTGTTTTTGTTTTGAGAAGATATTGAAGAATCTTAATATTTGTGTGAATATATTTACCCATTTATCAGATTTTAAATTCCATTTAAATTTTACCAGCAGCACAGCAAGTACAAGTTTATTGTCAGTTTTTAATTAAATGGAGAACAGGTGATTAAATTTATCATGTGACTGCGCCATGAACTTAACCCATTGTGATCTTGAATTTATTTAGTAATTTTTCACAACTCGATAACAAGTCGGGCACTCTAAGATATAAATATAAAAATATTTAACTGGGATATAATAACCCAATCAATTTTAATACATTAATAAAAATGAATTATCATTCTTACAATAGTTAGTTTCAGAATATTATTACATTATTAAAGAGCCATAAGTTCTGTTAAAATAGAATATTTTGAAGCCAAAATGATTAATCCTTTAATTATATAGATATACCCGGTTTTTCTTACAAATCAAATAAGTTTATAACAAAGGAGTATATAGAATCTTATAATAATTGATGCATACAAATTGATTTTCATTTTTTATAAAAGTATTTTACTGATGCATGAAATAAGAATAACAAACACCATAATGAGAGCATAATTTTTGAAAATTCTAGAACAATAAAACTATATTGAAATTTTCTATTATATTTTGTATAGCATCGATGTTATCTGTGTATCTAACAAAATATTTTCAAGTGATTGTTTTGTTTGCAATTATTGCGAACGTAAAAATTAAAATATGTACGTCAATCGCAGTGTTTTAAGGTACATAAAATGTTAAATAAAATGAATGATTTATCTGACTGGAATGAGAAGACTTAATAAAGCTTCTAATTAAAATTTCCATCGATTAATTTTAATGTAAAAATAAAGAGTTTTGAGATAGCTATCTTTATTATTTGCTGTTTTAATTTATATTGAATCGATAGCATATGTTGATCAAAAAAACAGTTTCCATACATTTTTCTTATTTTTAAAAGACGAATTTCTGGCTTACACTTGTGAATGGAAAGAAATTCAAATTGTATCAAATGAATAACTTTCACATTAATTTTAATTGTATGAATCAAAATATTGTGTGAAGTATGATAGAACAAAAGTGTTCTCCCTTTGAACTACTTTTGTCATAAAAAGAATTATGTCAGTTTGAATAAAAAGTTTTCCACCAATGGGAGATACTTCCACACCAACAGCGGCTATTCCAGTGGTAATTTACTTTTCTCCAAACGGATTTTCGCATTCTGAATCAGAAAGTTGGAACTACACGAATGGGTAATTTGTTTCTTTGTCAAAACATCATTATCTTGTGCACCAAAAAAGTGTTTAAAATGGAGCTATCACGTCTACCGATCAGAATGAGTATGTACTAAGAGTTCCGAAATAATTTCAGTGTGCTACTAAATGCCACAAAAAATGTGTGGAGGCTTAGGTTTCAGTACTGTTTTTAAAGATATAGTAAAATTTTGGTTTCAAAAGTTTAAAGCTAAACATTTAGACATTGAAGATGAACTACGTTCTGGCCACCCTACTGATGGTGAATGTGACTACTTAAAGCAAATCATTGATCGAAACAGAAAGGTTTCAACACGAACTATTGGGTAAGATCATGACGTTGTCAAAAAACAATAGTTCATGCTCTCAAATTCATAAATCTAACGTTTAAGTTGAACCACTGATAGCCTTACGAATTGACTGCTGAAGATATGAGCAAGAGAAAAGTGGCCTGTTTGGCTCTGCTCAGAGATTAAAGGAAAAAGAACATTCTGGACAGAATTACGACCTTTGATGAAAAATAGATGTACTACAACAATACAAGCCATTAAGGAGGGTGCTCAGCACCCGGAAATCATCTGGTTCGGGTGCAAGATGAACGCTAACTGACAAGGAGGTGCTTATCTGTATCTGGTGTGTGGGATTGTCATGGAATTAATTTACAAAGAGCACTTGAAAAGCAGGCAGACTATCAACAGTACAAAATATAGCAATATGCTAATCAAAGTTAGCGATGTCATTCATGAAAAACGAAAGAAATATTTCAGAAGCAAGGTAGGTTCTCTTTCATCAAGATAATGCCCAGCCACATGTTAGTGAGATTACTGGCTGGACGCTCTACACACTGGAGTGGGGTTTGTTGTATAAGCAACCATACAACCCTGACAGGGTACCTTCGGATTACTATCTGTTTTCACATCGGCAGCTACATCTTGATGGTATAATCTTCCGCTCATAAATGAGGTCGATCGATTTCATGACTCGTGCACCCCACATTTCATCACAGAAGGGACTGAAAAGTCGTCAAAACACTGACAGAATATTGTAGATTTGAATGAAGATGACTATACTCATTAGCTTTGCTGATTTTGTATGTATTTATCATTTTACAAGATTGTTTTCTTTTTGTGGAAAACTTTTAACTCAACGTAATATTACACTTTTGATGTGTAATCTGATTTCGATATTTGTAATTAAGGCAGCTATGAGATATTTTTACTCATGACTTGCATACTGATTCTAATATCTGAAGAGTCAATATGAACAGAAAAAGCTTCTCATGTCTTAAAGAATTTTAAAAAGTCAATAATTTTGAGATCTTGTGTGGAAATTCTTAAAGAATGCCATTTCCTACTGCCCATTGATATTTTTCCTTTAATTTCAATTCTTTATTTTTTTTTAAAAAAATATTTAGCATCATCTTAAAGTACAATGTATATAAAGATGATTTGCTGAAATCACTTTGAATAACGTAAATTTTTGGGTCTGAACGAAATATTTTTCTGTATATAAGAGAACGAATTATGTTTTAATGTATTTGAATTAAAAAAATAGTAGTATAATATTTTTAATACAAGACTTCATTAAGATATTTGTTTTTTCGTCACATGATATGCTAACTTTTCATTATTGTGTAATAATGCATTTAGATTGAGAGTAAATGTACGAGGTATAAACTTAACTACATGATATAAAAAAAAGGAATTTAAACCAAAAAGTAATAAGTTGGGTAAGAAAAAATGCAATTTCTTTGGACTAAATGTAAAGGTAAAGTATGTAATAATAAATGAAACGAGTTAAATAAAGAAAAAACACTCTCTACGTAATAAATGCACGAAATATATCATTATAACAAAGTCATAATAGAAGAAAGATAAATTTAAAGTAATTTACACAAGAATACATAATTTACCCTGTGTAATTTTACAGTGAATAAATTTCAAACATTTGTATGAGAAACACTTTTACACACATTTTTTAAATATTTTTAAACATTTTATAGCAATATCCCTTTTTGCATTGATTTACATATATTTATAAATTCAAAGCATTATAAAATCAGAATTTAATAGAATGTTGTAGCACATGTTAATATTCACGTTTGTGCAAGTGAGATAAATATTTATATTAATATAATTTAAATTTAAAATACATTTATTTAAACTCTTATATTGAAAGTAATGTATCAAATAAAATGATTTATTAATTTCTTTTCTGGTATTAAATAATTCTAATCAAAGAAATTTTAACAGTCTTGATTATTTTACTATGATATTTGGTGCCACTGAAGATCCACCGTCTAGAGGGCGTTGATGCACATTATACTTGTATATATCGATGCTCAATGTCCGCACCTTGGTGTGATGTGGTTGTAACGAGATGGTGTGCCAGCTCAGAAGGCGTCCTCGACACTTAACCGGGGTTCAAACCTATGAGGTTCGTCGCCAATAGCCCTCACGTTACTTTATCTGGCAACATTAAAAAAACTTTCTCTCACTCACTCATTTTACCATGATAGAGGAAATGATAAATACCTACGTTAGCAGTATATTGTTACGTAGATCCGGATTTCGAGGATTTTATGCAAAACAATCGCAAAGAACAAGGCAGTTCTTTAAGAGCGATGAGAATTCATTATCGAAAACCCAATCCTTGAAATACAGGATTCAGCAACAACATTCGCTGAATAAATCACAGAAGGTTTTCACACCTTCCACAACATTCAGACAGAATTATCGGTATCTAAAATACACGTCTTTGAAAGATTAATCGCAAGCAGTCACTCGTTCAACAGCCTAAGTAATCACAATCGCTTCAACAATCAGCGTAATTCTAACTGATGGCTAGTCAAAACCAAACTGACTGACTTTCGGCGAGCATCTCTCTATTTATATCCCTCGCGTCATAGATCTTGAAATTATTGAATTTATCTACTAATTTCTAGAAGAATCCAGAGGGTCCTGAAATCTCCAACATGATCGCCAAGTTGCCAAAATGGTCATCAAAGTCACCAACTTGGTCACTAAATATGATGCCAACTTGGCTCTATCGCCAAGAATTTGCCACGTTCCCATTGAATCATCATTATAACGTAAGGGACGGAGTTGCTTGTGAATACTACAATTTTATAACGTAAATTAAATCTAATTTAAAGTAAGATAAAGACATTAAGCATCCAAATACAAATTATTGACACTATTTTACACAAATTTTGTAACAATACTATGCGATTTGATACTACACTGTCAATTTTGTACAAATAAACATAGCTGAAGGACTAAGAAGCAAATTCTAACTTTATTTTAAAGACTGAAATGAAACTACTAACTCAATCACAAATGCTTTTAATTATATTCTGAAGTAAAATTACTGAGAAATAACTGAGAATGGAATAAGAATAGAATTAAAAAAAAATCAATGGAATAAAAAAAAACCCGCTGTTATTTTAATAATTCGAAAAAGGAATCACTATCTCGATTTCCAGCGCTCAATTTTTAGAAACTATTCAAGAATAAAAGAAGAACGAACAAAATAATTCAGTGTTACATTGCTACATTATTTCTTTGTTTGATTTCATACTTTAATTTTAAAATCCCTAGGGGTAGGTTTAAAGAGCATGCATTTTGATCTACTAAATTGAAACTCAAACAATGAAAACTCATTATGCATTCAAAACACCTTGAGCTGTTTTGAAATCTACCTTATTCATTTTCAGTTTTAAATAAAAAAAAATATATTGCGACGGATAATGAAATGCTTTTTCCTCCGATTGTGAAAATGCAAATATTTGAAAAATAGGAAAATGTGTTTCATTTCGTAAATTAAATTATGCGATAGAAAGATGAATGCTTTATTTATTTGATATTGAACTTTTCAAATGATACGTTGGATAAATATATGTATATATGTATTGAATTACTTATTGCATTTCAATTTAAGACTTAAAAATCGTTATTTGATCACGATTAACAATACCTCTCGAAATCAGTTTTCTGATTTATTCATTTACTATTTAATTTTTGATTTTTTAAGGTTCTCTGAGTGGGAAGCATATGTCAACAATATAATTATCTAATTCTGTGGGAAGGCATTATTAATATTTTTGATTGAATATAAAATTTACAGGGTGAATTATAAAAGTATTTTCTTGATTACGAAGATTCTCCTTAAAAAATAGCTATTTGATATAATAATTTAACTTTCATATCATTAAATTGGTCAGTTTTAGTAGTGTTTTGAATATATGTGTGTGTGTGCAGCAGATGACTCAAATGCTTTTTCAAGAATGTCGCAGGGAATATTTGCAAGGAAGCCGAAATGGCTTCAATTCAAATGAAAGCGTAATGTGCACAAGGTCTCCGTACACGTTCGGAGTACTTTTTTACAAAATAGCATATTTAAGCATTATAAATGCTTCTTTAAGATTCAGTACCAATAAATATCAATATTTAACTAACAATATTTAAAATAAATTGCCTAAATTTTACAAGAATCAAAATTAAATGTGAAAATTTAGCAATATTTTTATAAAACTTCGAAGCAATTAGAGAAAAAAATAATTACTAAAGTAAAAGTATTACTAAAACAAATAAGATACATTTATCTAGAAAATATACTAAAAATTTAATGTTTTATTCCAATTTTAAAATTTTGGAGTTGATTGAGTAAACATTATAAGAAAAGTCACATTCTTTATGAGACCATTATTTGAATAACAAGCCATAACACAAAAAGTATTCATACAATAAGAAAATTTTTAGTACATTCTCTAGAAAATAACATAAATATTAGGTTCAATAAATTTTATACAAATACATTCGTAATATTTTGAGTTACTAGACTCGTCATGATAGATTTTGAACATTTTAAATGCCCACTTCTAGTAGATCAAAAACTCACTTTCGGTTTTTATAACTTTCTAAAATTGATTATTACTCGACCTCTAGGTAGCGCAGAAACAAAACAAAGTATGTTTTGTAAAGCCGAAAGTCACGTGTTCTGTGATTACTGTAATAATACATTCTTTTAACCCACTGAATACCACCAGTTTTCGGCTTTCAGAATTGCTCCAAACTGAATTTTTATACTTATTTGAGCATAAATAGCACAATAAAAGAGATGTTTAAAAAAATCACTTTTTTAATAAAATATTCTGATCTATGTGTAAAATTTTTGCTAAGTGAAAATAGAACTAATTTATAAAGAACACTTAAAGCAGTAAAATATAATTACAATTTCAGCTTAATGGAAAAATAACCAGAAAAAAAGTTCAAAATAATTTAGAATTTAATGTTGAGTTATCTCAAAGCCAGAGTCTTAAATGGGTAAAAATGAAAAAATGTTTAGAAATATATGTATATAAAGAGATCTTCTGTAATTAAAAACTAAAGTGTGTTTAATTTTTATATACAATATCAAAGAAATAATGCTTACTTTTAAATACCTATCCTGTATAAATATCTACATTTCAATTATTCATTAAATATATAATTCAAAATTTTTAACAAAATATTTTTCTATAGAGTTTTACAGAAAAGTGTAGAACAAAGAAGAAACACATTCGAGATAATTTAAAGATAAAATACTGTTACATGTAACTACAGACAGTTTTAAGAAAGATTAATGAAGATGCCTTTCAACCTTAATACCACTATCTCATCATTTGTTTTCGCTTTGTTCGTGATAACATCAGAGTTTAGAGGAATTTTTTACTATAGAAGTACAAAGTACATGTACCAACTACGGCACTTAATCAAACTCACAACAACGTAATCGGTCAGTTTTCATTGCCTCTCTTTTTAATTTGAGAGTTTTTGTAAAAATCGTTATCCCAATGGGAAAAAAAATACATCTCCATATATTTAAATCTATGTTATTTTTCGTTTTCTGCTATTAACAAGATTCATCATGCAAACAAACACGATTTAATCACGATACGAATGCGACTAAGAAAGAAGAATTTACATTTTTACGATGTGAAAAGAATTAAATACATGAGTAATAAACTGCTAATCTCTTCTCCCGCATATAGTCCTCAGTTCTCCAACACAGCTTATTAAAATCCTATCTACATTGTACACTCTACCCTGATTACAGTGTCATTTAAAGTAGTAAGCCATAAAACGCATAACTAAAAGGACCACTTACAAGTTTATGATGCGTTATTTTTTTTTCCTCCTGCTTCATATGAGCTCGAGATTTCGGCTGGGGAATCTGTGAAAGATTAATTAGCAATGAAACAGTTCTCAGATTAAAGCTCGCGTGGTTGGACTGCTTCATGCAAAATTTCGTTCTGCAGCGAGCCGAAAGAATATCTCCTAAAAATCACAAGTGTATATTCATTCCATTTCTTTAATACGCCGGTATTGCAAATCGAGATTTTTCTAGGATCCTAGTTACCCTTTTTTTTCTCATTAAAATTAATTAGAGGATTAAATTCCAAAGCAAATATCGTTATCTACGAAATGCAGTTTTAGTTTACTAATGTTTATTTAACAAATTCCATCGGTGTACTTTATTTATTGATCTCTTACAAAACAGGGAATAAATTGCAATTTTTATAGTGAACGTATCTTTTTGTGAGCATTTATTCTGAGTATTCCTTTAATATATCTGATTATCTCAAACATGAGAGTACACAATACAATTAATTTATAACTCAAGAAATATTTTAACAAAGGAAGCAAAAGTAAACATAATGAATGAAACGTGTTTTATTTACAAGTATGTGTAATAATATCATAAAAATATAACAAAACATGTTTCTCATAAGGATAAAAATATGAGTTTTTTAAATGTTAATATAAATCAAGACAAGTCAAAAACTCCTTTATTAACGTTAAAATAGTTTAAATAAGAAAAATATTGTTTGATGCAAAATTTTGCAAGGAACTGTTTTGGAAAACTTGTGGCTATGTTATTGAAATGCGTATGCATACGTACGCTGAATACATGTGTATACTGAAGAGTCAAACCGTTGTTACTCTAAAATATATGTTCTAAACTTTAATTAATTAATTTTTTTAAAAAATGAAGTAATATTTGAAAAACTATATTAACATCAAGTGTCATCCAGTACAATTTTAAAAAATTGCATTTGAACTTGAGTGGATAAATAAAAAAGTATTTTATTAACGTTTGAAAATTTGAACAAGATGTATAAATAAATATATGTAGGGAGAGTAAGGGGCTAATAGTAGGTATTGAAAAAAAAAGAGAAATGAATTAAATTCATTCTTAAAAATTCCAGTTCAAAATTGGTATGAAACGAAATCGCTCTAAATAAATATTTTAAAATTTAAAAAAAATGGTTATAGATTATTTAAAGCAATTAAAAGTATATGTTTAATTCATTTTTTATTTTTAAAATTTCCTTGCGTTTATATTAGATTATAGTTTGAAATATAAAAAATAATATTTTTTTTTAACAAAAACATTAATTAGTGTGAATGCAATACTGTTCTTACCTTTATACAGGAATGCGGGCATATACAACGAGCTTCATTCTTTCCATTACTTTCACACACTGCATAAAACTCACATTTTTTATTTTCGCATCCATCTAAATAAAAAGAAATTAGAAATGATTTAGGAGCAGAATTTATATATATATAAATAACATTAAGTGTTTTTACAGCACTTAGTACTTGCATATTTTACTCATACTAAAAAAAATTAAAAGGTTAAAATTATATCTCTATAGATATTTTACAATGTTTGAGAAATGAACTAGTTGTTCATATTAGGACTTATTTCATTCCTCTGAACTGAAAGTAAAAAATTAAAAATGTGAAATTCGATACATTGTGACGTTTTCGAATCAGGCAGCTGAAAAGTCGGCTTCTTTTTGTGGGTAGGATAAGATCGAGTCTATGCACACATGCACCTCTAAATATTACGAGGTCCTGTCTTCTGCCATATCCCCGGCAACCTTTGACTGTGGAAAACCCCACTCCACCTACGAGCCGGGTGTAATTCGAGGATAAAGAGGCAACCACCCTCCTCTTAAGCCCCTGGAGAGGGCAGATGAATTTCATTGGAAAACAGCGAAGAGAACGATTGTGACCTCCTCTCTCACAAATATCATATTATTCTGAATCCTAATTGAATTACCAATATTTTCAATAACTTCATTGTAAATGCATGTGCCGTAATTAATAGCTGTGACGTAAGTAAACCAAACACTTAAATTCATAACTCTCATGCTGTCATTAAATTTTCTCAAACGTCATAGCATTTTTAAAATTTATTATTTTAAAATTTAAAATAAAACAATATGAAAAATGTACAGCAACACAGATTTCAAGGTGTAAACAAAATAAATAAATAATTGAAATAAAATAAACAAACAAATAAAAACAACAATAAATAAATAAATAAAATTTGAATAAAATAATCATTTTATTTGGGGGTTTTTTTCTGTTTCATTTTTTAATTAATAGAAGTTAACAATAGGTTATCGTTACGAGGACTTACTTGTCAATTCTGATTAGTGTGACAAAAAGGATTTATAACTTAATACCGTTAAGATTTTTTTTTTTATCTAATTGATTGTTTATTAATATGGTACTACAACCCTTGTTCAAAAAGTTTTGATAAACACGGATTTTGCGAAAGGTAATCACTCTTACCACTGTATTCACCTTTAACGGAAACGAGCTACCGAGCCTGGAGTTAAAAAACAGAGGTTAAGAAAAGATAACATCGCCGGTTGAAGATTTGTTTTCACCACTATATTTTAAACTCCACTTACTGAACTGTGAGTTTTGGTAAACATAACCTCATTAAGAAAACTTCAGTAATTACTCAAATGAATTGCTTAGAAAAATTGGAATCTAGAAGAGAGAAAAATATAAGAGAAAATGATATATATATTTGTAATAGTACCATGCTCAAAATAGAGTCAAGAAATTATTAGAGATCACTGTTCTATTTCGACTAATGAGATTTAATTAGTAGCTGAAACTTGTAGTTGTGTAGTTGGATTTTAAAAAATAATGGTGAAACGAAATTATGAACCGAAGATTTGCTTTCCCTTATTCTCCGTGATGATGAATATAGTGGCTAGAAGATAGAACGGGGGGCATGCTAACTTAACAAGGGGAGACAAAAAAATTTTTTTTATTAATTTATAACTCTTTTTTTCTACACCATATTTATTACTATAAAAGACATGGGAATATCTGACTAAGGGTAGAAGAGTTCTTTCCCCCCTCAGACATCTTAGATGATATATTTCTCCTACCGGAAGCTTCTTAAGCATTCCTTAATCATATGATTTCCAGGATAATGCGCTGATTGGTCAGGTCTAGTGTCTGATGCAATATTACATCTACTCTCCAATAAATGCATCAACGTGGTACTTTCTGTAGATATACAGTATTTTCCATTTGGCGAGTAAAAAAAGATTTGAGTATCACTTGATGGGTTTTGGGGGTCAAAACCCCCCCCCCCATCATGATAAAAATCCCTTCCCAGAAAATTGAAACTGACAATTATCACCCACCCACAGAAATATATATATATATATATGTACGAGTATGTGTATACGTGTATATATATGTGCATCCGCGCGTGTGCATGTTTTACATATGTGAATCGTTACAATTTTAAGGTTCGGAAATAAAGAGAGATTGCATTTGCTTCAAAATGATTCTTTATGAAAGCACAATATACTTTTAGATTCGTTGATTAATTATATATCATCATCGCTTTTCGAAGTTAAACCAGGGATAACTTTAAAACTAGATAAACCGAACAAAAAAGGCATAATAGCATGTGTATAATTGATTGTATTCACACTTGTCTGAGGAAGGGGACATTGAATCCTTATCCCTCCTTCTGAAACTGATAAGGAAATTTATTCATCAATGTCTATCCATTAACTCAAATTTCTTTAAAAATAATAGTGATTAAAAATATCTTAACATTTTGTAATACAGACAAAGACCGTTTTTCGCACAAGACAAGGACATAAAAAGGCGTTAATGAATCCTCTCTGATGTCAACTGTCCTTAACAAAACAACAAGAACATCATCAACACGTGTTAATAGAAACAAAAGTTCAAAACGCTTTTATTTCCCAAGGCGCTGAGAAAATCTTATTAACTTTTGAGGTAAGTTTTTATCGTCTAATTTTCCACGCTATCTATAATCTGTAGAGAATCGGTGGGTCGGGGAGAGGACTTCGATTGCTGTATTGTCCCATGGTTTTATGATAATGACAACCTACGGTGCATCAGTGTAATTAAACCTTAATTACCTCCGTTTGGAGCCAGCCAAATCGACTATATAATTTTTTTTCCCGCGATGTTCTTCATTTTCGTTCTTTTTTTACTAAACAGATTCTAGAAAACTAATTTAAGGCGGTCCCCAACAGATTTTCCGTGATTTAATTATTCTTCCTGGATGGTTGGAGTATTAAAAAAAAGAAGGGGGGCTTAGTGATTAATAGTGATGACATAACAGTGAAATTGAGTGCGGGTAGCATCGCGCTAATAATGAGTGGAAGTAATTTACGACGAAGCATGTCTATGTTCGTCGAGTAGGAGCAACAAAAATTAGTCAAGTATTTCATTTTCTTATAACGCTGTTCACAAGAAGTCGATTTTTTATGTAGTCGCTCGATGTTTCAAGAAAAAAAGGCTATAGATGCCATCGATCGTAAATTTTGTTGCATGTGTTTTGCAGAGAGTGCATACTATTTGCACGATGAAAGGTATTATCTTTATAGGAATAGAATAAAATAAATGTAGAAATTTATAAGTTATAAATGTTATAAATATATTCCCAATCAATGTGTTTTACCCATTCTCCAATACAGGGGTGACCAACCCAAACGCCCTTGCGGGGTCTTGACCTGGGTCACTTCGGAAAAACGTAATCATTCCGCCGGCTGCATACAAATGTATATATCAGGGGTGGGCAGACTTTCCCAGGGTACGGGCCTCTTCTAATTTTTTCTAGGTGCTGCAATCCACCTAGTGGCGTAAGTGTAGTGAGCTAAAAGAAATTATACAATACAGTCGTACCTTTATTTTACGAGCCTCTATTTTTCGAATTTTTCTATTTAGCGAACTTTTTCCTGGAAGCAAGAAAATTTTACTGTTTTCTTCGTAAAATAACCTCCAAATTGCGAAGACATCGCCCATCCGGTATAGTGGTTAATGACGTTGACTGTGATGCCGTAGGGTCTGGATTTAAATCCCGGGTAGGACATGGATTTTTGTATAGTAATCCTTCTCTTCTTTATGATGCGTGCTTCACGCTTACTTCTGTGTAAGCCCCCGTGTGATACTTTGTGGTGTTCGAGGTTATAAATATTCTTAATAATAAAAATAGCGAAGAGCATTTTCCATTCAACAAAATATTCTCTTATGCTTCGATTTTAAAATACCTTATTTACTCGAATCGAAGCCGCACTTTTTGCCAAATATTATTGCTTCTGAAAATCTGGCGTGGCTTAGAATCGAAGGGGAAAAATGTTGGATGGGTTATTTAAGCAATTACAGCCTCATGCATGTATTTATAATACTGATAAAATAACTTTCTTCACTTCTTATTATTTTTCCTTTTAAATTTATTTTAATTTCACAAAATTAGATATCGATAAAACATTTTAGACTATTATTTAATTTTCACAAAATCTTGTAGAGAATTTGGGACGCGGCTTAGAATCGATGCCGGCTTAGATTCGAATAAATACGGAATTTCAAAACCTTCGTTTGATGGAATGATTATTAGGTCTTAGTGAAGGCGGTCACCCCAAAATGACTTGGCGGTCCACCTGTCGATCGCGATCGATTTAATGCCCACCCCGGGTATATATCTTTATATTAGATTTGGATTCAATACAAATATTCATTGGAGTGAAAATTTAAAACAGAAGGAACAATTATTTTTTGTCTTCTTTTTTTTTCTTCATGTGTGTGTATATAGACATAGAAAGTCTAATAACTATAATGAAATGATCGTTGCCCAGCCAGTATGGTGGCTATGACCCTCGGCTTGTAACCGAGTGTGTTCGGGTTTGAATCCCGAGTAAGACATGGTTGTATCTTCTTCGGGAAGGGGAAGTCGCTTTTTCGTCTGTAATGGATTCCTGTGTCGAAAGGAAAGCAGCGCACCCCTTCGTTATATACTGGGATCATATCTGTAATAAATGTGTAAATTCTTCTGTTGTATTGTATGCTTTCTGTTCTTCACTTGTATTTCATATGTTCCCAGAGGATAAAATCCCACGCCTACAATGAAATGATCAAATAATGTTAAATTTATTTAAATAATGAAATATTTGTTTCTCAATTTTTTTCAATAAGCTTTTGCAAATCGAACTCAATGCATGTATTCGCACATCGTAATTGATGTTGCAAGTTTTCGTCCAATAAGTTTGTGCGTGACTCATGTTTGATAACTTTCGTTTCTGAAAAGAACAATTTGCAGGTGTATATATATTGAAAGAAAAAATTTACAGGAATCAAGTGTGAAGTGGCAGGCTATCACTGCAATGCAATACTGTGACCACTTCTAAGTATCTATAAAAACAGAAGCAAAAAACGTCATAAAATAGATGCAATTGTGGGATTTATATTTGCTATAAAACACTTCATTAAAAACAGAAATATTGCAAAAATAATCGTATTTTGTAAAGTTGTAAAGAATCTCGCGGCTCGCAAATTATTCAAGGTGTGTCACGGGTTGTCCACCCCTGCTCCAATAGATGGCGATTCAGTCACACACTCGTGTCCTATGAGTCACGGGTTCGAGATTTGTAGTCACTGAAGAACCGCCGTGTATGGGTGTCCACTACACGTTAAATTAGTCGAGGTTCAATGTCTTAAGGCCGTATCACACGTACATTTTCACGCAACTTTTTCGTCAAATTTTTAGTCTTATCTGAGGGGGAAGGTTTGTCGTAAACAAAACGATATGCTTTATCGACAGCCGCACTCTATCTCCACATTCAAAAGTTACTCGCCCATTTTTCTGCTTCTGAAAACGAACATCCAAAATTATTTATTTTATTTCCTTGCGCTTTTGTTGACGGGCGTAAACAGAGATTGAGCACCATCCTGTTTAAAATATTATACGCCGTTAAAATATTATACACCATTAAAATATTATACGGCATATCTGATGTGCTAGACGAAACCGAAGCCGAGATCTTGTTTATGGTGTGGGATACCGAAGAACCCTATTGTGAATAGAATTTTAAGCCAATTTTATATGGAACAATTTTTTGAGCTCACTACCAAAAAGTTGTTCGAAAGCCCTTGCTATACCAACTTAGTAAAAATTGCACGAATTGGACTAAAAATTGCTTGGAACGTGTACGTATGATACGGCATTCACCATTGGTATGGTATGGCTGTTAGGAGAGAGAGGTGCCAGCTCAGGAGTCGTCCTCATCACTTGACCGGGGCTCAAAATTACGAGCTTTCGTGTTGCTTTAAGGTGATACGTTAATATAACTCACTCACCAGACGTTGATACAAGCAACATGTGTACGCCTACTTGTAATATGTGGGTTTTGTTTCATGTGATGGTAAGGATAAGGGAAAAGGCAGTGAAGAGAAATGCATCTAATGGTTAGTTCTTAGTGAGGACCCTCTATATAATGTAGGGGTAAATATTTTGATGTTTTTTTAAACTAATTAAATCGAAATTTTGCATTTTATTAATCTCTCTGGACACGTTAAATTACGCCCCTAGACCAGTGATTCTCAAACTTTCAATACTGGCGCCCCCCTTTTCAATCACAATTTTTATCGCGCCCCCCTTATACATTAATAAATTACTGAATGCAATAATAATGCCCTTTGACGCTAAAGCTTCAATACACGATCTTAATTATAAACCGTACAAATTAATAACATAAGTATAAAATTTTGTATATGTTACTTTTAAGCACAAAAAAAATTAAGTAATAGGATAATTATTATGTTATTTTTAATTTATCTGATTTTTAAATTGGAACATATTGCAAAATGTGGTGGCTGCTTAGAAGACAAAATATAGATATCATTTAAATATAAAAAAAGAACTCAGAGGGTCAATTTCTAAAAAACTTTGAAAAATTTTGCTCTGCAATACAAGCCCATGGAAGTCGCTAATACTTATTAAACTTGTTCTTAACTCAGTATTAATAAGATAAGTATTAAATTTTTTATATATGTTACTCTTAAGTAATATATATTTTAAGTAAATTACTTTTAAGTAATAGGTTAATTATTTTATTTTTCTGTCTCTAATTTTTAAATTGAAACAGATTGAGAAATAATATTTAATTAAAGATTTATTTCCTTCAAGATCCATTTCTAAAAGTACAAATGTCATTAAAAATAGCCTAATCTATGTTGCTCTTTATCATATCCATTACATCTCGCATCCTCGCGAACGTTCATGTGAGTCTATGCAACCTAACAGACGTCTGCACAAAACATGTAAAAATGCTGTACTTCGTACAATTCTAGTCAGTCTTGGCTGAATCGATTAGCTACCGAATCTCTCTTGAATGTACATTTCATAATTCACGCGTTAATTATAATTCACGGTATTAAGCATTTACGGCAGTGGATTAAAACAAAATCATAGATATATTTTTAAATCACAGCGAGCATTCGACGATAATAAAGCATCAACAAGTACACAGACGAGGGCAAATTGATAGCAAGTTACGAATGGGTTAGGGATCCATTTCAAAATACTTCAGAAGGGCTCTCAACTGCCGAAAAAGAGATCTTCATAGATTTCACATCCAGTGACGAAATTAAAGGGCAATTTTGTAATAAATCACTCTTTGAATTCTGGATAGAGGTGAATGCTGAATTTTCTGCACTAAAAACAAAAGCATTTCGTATACTATTACCATTTTTAACATCATACCCTTGGGAATCCGGATTTTCTGCGATGGCTACTTTGAAGACAAAATATAGATCTGAGCTAAATATCAAAAATAACTGAGTGTCAATTTCTAATTTTTAGCCTTCCTTTGAAAAACTTTGCTCTGCAAGACAAGCCCATGGAAGTCACTGATAATTATTAAACTTGTTCTTATACTGGCTGAAGTAACCACTCTTAACACGAGTTTATTTTTTTAAAAAATGATAATATATTATTCTTGATATAATATCTTTATTGTAAGGAGAGTAAAACCAAGTGCAAAGGAGAGTAAAATCAATGTATACAAAAATGTAAAATGATTTATTGAAATGAATACTCATATTATAAACGGTTTTGAATGAACTGTAATTTTAAGCCTCGTAGAATTAGCATTTAGAATAAATGTTAAGTAATAAAAAAAGAATATAAAATTCTAATGAATAACAATTGTGTAATTTTTTTAATATTTAAAGAGAGAAAGCCCGGGATCAGGTGTGCACTCGATACTAACATTAATGGTCGCGGGGAGTGATGCACCCCAATTCTTTTTTTTTATAATTATTTTCAATATACAAGATAAAAATCACAACTTCAGTGAATAATTTAACTAAGAGAAAATATACTTACCTATTTCAAGGATTTTTAATTTTGTCTTTCATAATTTGAGAAAATATCCAATAAAACTGAATTAAATTGTTCCAAATGTGCGTGACCTTAATAAAGGACACAAATCACAGACACTTTTTGCTAACATTACAGGAAAG
>BMAV01019741.1:194703-209697 GCA_019973955.1 Trichonephila inaurata madagascariensis | reverse complement strand
AATAAGTGGTATATGTTTGATAAGTGTAGGAAATTGAGAATAAAACAATTTTAATTGATTTCTAAAGAATTTCTTGTACATAACATAGCTTCGGGATTAAATGCCGGGTTTCACAGGAAAAAAAAATTTGAAGATTAACTTTTTCCTTAATGAGATGGGATAATGAACTTCTGCCTGTCATCATAATGTTTTCCATATTGTAACGATGGCGCATTGATACGACCCACACCCTTCCATTCATGTCCGGGGTAATAGATTAGAGCAGGTGGCTCGCTTGTGAGTCGGAGACAGTGCATGTGTCTTTGGGGTCATTGTCTATTATTTGGCCTTGAATCCACAACGACAGTATATCTGTAAGTCGTAACAGACATAAATTTCCCTGTCGTGTGACAATTGACGGGGTCTGTCTGACTGAGGAGACTCACGCCTCGGAAGACGATGAATGGCTTCAAGAAACAATGGCAGCATGGTGGACAAAGTGTCTAGATGTGCGGACGAGCCGTTTGGTGCCAGTACATTCAAGAAGGCCCAGAGAGAGCAATTGTTAGGTCCGCGCGAAAAGGACTCTAATGATTCCGAAGCCCGTCAACAGACTTTTGTGGCCCTGCCAATGAGAAATGAAGAGGGGCGCATAGTGAACCCGCCCCTGGAGTTTAAAAGGATAATTCTTTAGGGGAGACCGGAGATAGAGATCGGATTCGAGACGAAAGCTGGATTTTCTGGAGTAAGAGGAAAGATAAGAGAATGAACGCCGGCGGCATGATCTAAGCTAACTAGTGATCTAGAGTGAACTATGAAGAAGAATCCTTCGGACAATGCAGAGATATCTGGGAGAATAAACTCTAACATCTGAAAGAGACTGATCATACCGGCTTGGCGCAAAGAGACATTTCCATGTCGCATTATTAATAATTATTTTGTTGAGAAAGTAAAATTTTATTTTATTTCTACAATTTGCTCTGAGTTCATAATCACGCTATCCGTCCACGATGTTACAATACATGCTTGTGATGTTAAAATTGCATTAAGCTTTTCTACTTCTATATTTTTATAAGCGTCTTCATAAGTATCAATTAAGTAGTGAATGTTCTTTGTGTGCATCTGATGTTACAACGACTTCATTGCGTTAAAATATCCGAGATTAAGTATATATAAATCCGGACAATTTGGAGGTTGACATTGTAATTGGAAATTCCATCCATCTTTTAAATATTCTTCTGTGATACCAAGATCATCTACTGCCAAATGAGGCTTGGCATTAAAATGTAGCAATAAATTTGGGACAGAGGAAGTACAAAGTCCCCTGAAGCGATAAAAAGTTAACAATTATTTATAAAACAAGATCTATCAGGACTTCGATATGTTTAAAGATGGGAATGAACATATATTCTTCATCTGTATACTACAGAGTTTGAAGTACATCCTACCCCTCTCCCTGAAATTCTGTAGAAATGTAATTAGAAGTGATCGGGTAGAATATAGACATACACCAAATATTACATAATGGTAGTATACCAGTGCTTCTCAAACTTTAAATACTGGCGCGCCCCTTTTCAATCACACACAATTTTTATCGCGCCCCCCTTATACATTAATATACTGAATGCAATAATAAAGCACTTTGACGCTAAAGCTACAATAAGCGATCTTTTAATTATAAACCATACAAAATTTAATACTTATGTTATTAATTTGTATGGTTTATAATTAAAAGATCGCTTATTGTAGCTTTAGCGTCAATAAGCGATCTTTTAATTATAAACCATACAAATTAATAACATAAGTATTAAATTTTGTATACGTTGCCTTTAAGCAAAAAAAAAAACAAAAAACATTAAGTAATACAATAATTATTATGTTATTTTTCCTTTCTCTAATTTTTAAATTGAACATATTGCAAAATGCGGTGGCTGCTTAGAAGACAAAATATAGATATCAGCTAAATATAGAAAAAGAACCCAGAGAGTCAATTTCCAATCATAAGCATTTCGTATAAAAACTTAGCTTTGCAAGACAAGCCCAATTCTTAATTTAGTATTTTAATTAATTAGTTATAAATCACTCTGTGTAGCACACACACTGATACATTAAAAGTATACCGGCTGAAACGCCCGCTCTTTGCACGAGTTCATTTATAAGAAAATAAAACATTATTGATGTAATAGCTGAATTGTAAGGAGAGTAAAGCCAAGTGCGCGACAATGTTTACAAAAATGTAAAATGATTTTTTTAAAATGATTGCTCAAATTATAATTAGTTTTAAGTGAATTGTAATTTTAAGCCTAACAGAATTAGCGCTTAGAATTGACGTTATAAGTAATGAACAATAATATAAAATTCTGATGAAGAATAATTGTATTATTTTTAATATTTAAAGCAAAAAGACTTTTACCCGGGAGCAGGCGTGCACTCAATACGGTCGAGCGGGGTTATTGAGTTACCCCAATCCTTTTCTTTTTTTAATAATTATTTTATTGTACACGATACAAACCGTAATTCCAGTGAATAATTTAATTAAGAGAAAGTAAACTTACCTACTTTCAAGAACTTTTCAATTTTTCTTTGGTAACAAATAAACAGTTTTGCTAGAATTAACTATTTCGTGATATGTGTGTCCCGCGCGACCACTTCCGGGTAAAAAGCGTATTCATAATGTATGTTACTGCTAAAAAACGTTTTTCGTTATGCTTTATATGTTTGAGAATACTCATAAAAATAAGTTTTGGCCAAGTAATCATTCAAAGTGGTCTCCGTGATTTTCCAAATAACATAAAACTCTTTTGCATAGAAAAAAGGACAACAGAGAAATAAATTACTTACAACTTCCTTGAATGAGAAACAAACACATAAGACAGGGGTCAAAATTAACTGTACCAATAACTTAGAATGTCAAACAGATTATCAGCAAAAACAGATTACAGCTATAATGTGCAGTTTTCAAAAATAATCACAGTGATGAAATTTTTATGTTCCTAAATTTTTTCGAATCATGGTCTGGGATTTGTTTTTTCTCTGAAAGAGTAGTATGTTAGATTTAAAAAGAATAAAAATTCCCTCATCATGGAATTATAGCAAATCAAACAAAAGATTTTTTATTTGGTTATAGGATCAAAGATAGCTAATTAGGTATTGAAGAAGTTTTTATTTTTGAGAGAGAAATGAATTAATATCGCCTATAAATTATATCAGAGTTAAAGTGCATTTTTTGTTATGTCTGAAAGTATTTTGTTTTAATTCATTCTAGTAAACTAATTATTTTTTAAATCTTTTATTTTCGATATGCTCGCGCCCCCATCGTAAGGTTATCGCGCCCCCAGGGGGGCGTGCCCCACAGTTTGAGAAACACTGTAGTATACACTAAACATTATGCAGGGGCTGTCTTGGCGAAGAATTTTGGGCTGAATTAGGTGACAAAAATAGATGACCCGAGACGAATCTAGAAGGGTTCAGAGAGAATATCTGAAAACTCTAAAAGCTTCCAGAATATATTCCGTACCTTATATAAAGACGATGCATTGAAGCAACATTTAATGGCGGAGATTGACATAGATTGCGCATTAAATCTATTTCGTGATTTTTCCAGGTTTAGCTAGAAAAGTAATTATTAAAAATCAAAAAGGGAACAGATTTTCAAATCCATACTAAATTTTGTTCACAACTATCCAAAAAACATAAATCAATTAAAATACTAAAAAATATTTAATTTGATCATTTTATAAAAATTTGAAAAAACTACAGAAGTTCCTTATTTTTCAAAATTGTAAAATAATGCATGGTTAAACTGACTGTTTACTTACAGAATCAGTTCAATAAAAAAAAATCTAAATATAAACCATAAATAATTTTTACTGTTTTCAAAATTCTTTTTCAAAAAACGTACTGTGTAGCTTTAATAAGTCCTTAGTAGTAATGTGCAGATTAACGAGTGCCTAGTAAGTAATGTGCAGATTAACGAGTGCCTAGTAGGTAATGTGCAGATTAACGAGTTCGCAGTAGGTATTGTGCAAATTAACGAGTTCGCAGTAGGTAATGTACAAATGTACAAATTATATAGTGTTTAGTAAATAATGTGCAGATTATCTAGGTGATTCGCAGGTTACCTGGGTAATTCGGGAAATGAAAAAATTTTCCGCACTTTAACGTGTGTATCGCACTCTAGTTATTATTACTAACTATTTAATCCATTTTTACTAATTGGATTACTTAATCTGCAGATTAAATGATTTCTGAACTTTTGTGGTTACATATTCAATCAGAGCATGCACTTTTTTAAAATAACAAGCTATCAGATGCAAAAAAAAGTGCTGTAATGCAATTTCTATTTTTTAGGGCTTTTTTTAAAAAAAAAGAAAACTTAATTAAAGATATCTTCAATTTCTTGACTTCAACATTTTTTTTTCGCATTTTTTTCTCAAAGATTACTGTACATTTTTAAATTTACCGAATATTTGTCAAGAGATTTGTAGTACACTTAAATTTAATCAGAAGAAATGTCTTAAGCTTCACTAAATATTTAGGAAGCTACTTAATGAGAGTTCGTTGCAGATAATTTCTTTTTAGCCCAGTCGTGTACTGGAGGAAGTTAATTTCCGCACTGTTAAACTAGACGCATAGAAAAGATCACGAACCTACGACATTCTACAGAAAGTTCTTCGATGGGTATTAAAAAAAATGCTGAGCCAATATACCTTAAGGTGAAATGCAATTATTAGAAAAATCAAGTCTCAAAACATGTTTTTAATGATAAAAGTACATGTAATGAAAAGTAAAAACAAACGTAAAGAAAATAAATTCTCACGAGGATTGAGTTTGGTTTTTATATTATTGCTATTAAGCAAAAATGAGCAAATTTCACTTTAATAAAGTTTATTGGAAGCTTTTTAGAGGTTCATTAGAAACTTGAATTAAGAGAAGGAGGAAAATATATATATAAAGAGAAATGCCTCTCTTTGTTGTGGCTTGTGTGAAAAAAGATTAAATGGGAATTTTTTATTTATTTTGTATTTATTTTTTTTTCTCCCTAAATTCAAAACATTTTTTTTTGCTGCTGCTGCTTTTATCTTTAATTGACAAAATAAGAACTTCTAAATTTGAGAAAGAAAATTACATCAATTTAATTGGGTGTTTTCAAATTTTGGATTTTAGAAGCATATTATTAAATTATTGTATTGCAGTTTTTAACATTTTTTCTTCCATAAGGTTACTGAAATATAAGATGTTTATTTACTAAAACGGATGTAATAGAATCAAAGCGCAACTATGTTGATTGCATTTAACACAACTAAAATGAGATAAGATACATGCTAATTATATATTAATGCATTTTCTATTCTGATAAATTTTTGATTTTCGTTATGGAAAACTTAGTTGTAAAGTATAACCAAACAATATATAAATTTTTAAGTTAGCTTAATTAAGGATATTTAAAATTTGACATAAAAACCTAACATAGTGAAAAATTATGTTTAATTAATTAAAGCGAGAATAAAAATACTATAAAGTGAATTCGAAAGCATGCTTGTGTACATAATAAATAATTTATAAACGTAGTTTAAAATTTGCATCTTCAACGACATTACATTTTAATGATTGATCTTCAAATAAAGATAAGCATTTAAAATTTATATGTTTATGATGAAATTCAGGTAAACAAACATGACTTGAACGATTTTTAATCCTCCACGGATAACAAGTTTGATAAGAATATTTTAGTAATTTTTTTATTGAACACATAATGCACACGTTCTGTAATAAACTGTTTAAGCTTCAATGCAGGTCCTAAAAGACATGTATCTACAATAATAAAGTAATATTACAAAATTTCAGTCTGTAGGGATGCGAAGTTTGATTAATTCTTGGTAAGTGAAAGCTTCAATAGAACAAGAGAGAATGGGTTAAGGAAGGGAAATGATTAAGCACACTTCACAAATATGATATACTGATATACCTCGTAAATATGATTGCGAGATTATTATAAATTTTGTCTGATTTTGTTCTTTCTTTTTATGAGTGCCTTAGAATAAGGTCATGCCTATTCTCCAAAGATTATACAAATAAATAAATTAATTAATCAAACCTCAATTTCAAGTTTTTCCGAAGAAGCCTGTTTGGTAAGCAATAGATAGAAGAGACGATAGACTAAGTAGAGGATATATGACAGCTTGTATTAGTGGAATAAATTGCTGGAGAATCTCCAATAGAAGATGTGTGTAAAACATCTCAAGGGTATTTTGGGTTTTTGTAAGCAAATTATGTATATAATACATGCACAGATTGTTTGATATTATGCAAAAAAATTTGATAAATGAAATAAATCTATTTGCTATTTTGTAAACAGCTTTATTAAATTAAAAATCTTCATATTTGGTTGTTTCTTCGTCTACTTTAAATATTTCAATTACACAAAATAATCAATGCTATTCCTATTTATTATTAAACATCCAATTAAATTTGATCGACTAATAAGAAATCGTAGTTAGAATATTTGGAATTTAATTATGTTTATTTATCAACAAGAATAAACATTACATTAATCTCTGTTATCTATAAAAAAAAAGAAATATCACAGTTAATGGACTTTTAGAACGTTTTTACTTTCATCATAATGAACAGAAATTTTATTTTTTGAGAGTTATTAAGAATTAAAAGTTATTCTTAATTGATTCATGTACAGTATCTGTAACAAGAAAAACACAGTTCCCAGAGAAAAAGACTAATTACATTTTTCTATCTAATTTTTATCAAGAGAAAAATTCAAGTTGTTACTGAGCTAAAGAAATTTTTCTCATTTTGTATAAGGTACTTAAAGTCACAGAATGTATACTTGCAGAAAACTTTTTTTTCAGATTTCAATTATTGAATTAATTTGTATTTCTCAAGTGCCTCAAAATTAATCTAAAGTAATGTAGAAATAACTTTAGGTCTAAGATAAGTTATTGTTTTCTAGAAAAAAAAATATGCGGAGAAAAAGAAATGAGACAGAAATTTGTGTGTACTTATCATAATTCAATTTATCAACATACTTCTTATGCTTTAATTTAGAGTTGTTCCCTTCATTACACAAATTATAAATAAATCTATTTAGTAACAAGTTATATTTTTCGTTTGCTAAGTATAATAATGCTACATTAAGCTTTTTGTGATTAAGAAATAATAATAATAGCTTTATAATATTTCTTTAAAAAAACATATTATTGCTTTAAAGGTATTCCAGTTAAAATATATTTCTGATTTTTGGAAACTTTGTTGTGATAAAATTATATGGAAACATCAACTTAAGAATACATTATTTATGATGTAATCTAATATGCTTAATTAAATATGAATTAGTACTAAGTCTGAAAAAAATAAATTAAAAGTAAAAAAACATTTTTAAAAACAAGCTTTTATTTAAATGCTCTAAGAAGAATAAAATAAACTTTTCTTTTAAATATTTTTTTTTGCTATCAACTTAAAAGGTCGTTACACAATTTATGATATAAAAGCTTGTCTCGAGATTTAAGTACTCGTATTTACTTAGTTTAAATTTTTTAAAAATTAAAATCAATCAGATCAAGTTATTTAATTTTCTTGTTTATTTACACAGGTTACAGAGTTTTCTGTAATATTTCCCCCCCCGATTTCTAAAAACATTTCCAGGTGCTTTCGAATTATACTGTCGACCAATTTTGCCAAATCAAAAGACATTGCCAAATGCTGTCATTGCATGTTTGAATAAGATAAATTTTTGTTCATTTATGGGAGAAATTTTCGACTTATGATTGCATATCGCGTCAGTTGGCGACGTATTTTCATTTGACGAATTGGTTGATGATAAAATTCCTAAGTACCTATTAATGAAAATATTAATAATCTGAAGCCCCCAAATGAATCATTAAAACAGATATAAATATATATATTTAAAAATTAAAAGATTCCCGATAAATGTGCTACATTTTTTACTGGAATGCATTTGTTTGCATTCAAATTGTCTAATCTAGATTTGTCTAGTAGTCTGCACAAGTAAAGACTTCGAAAAAGAAGGAAGAAATTCTATGGGATTAACATTCCACTCGTGAATTCAAAACGTTGGTACTTGGTTCCCTTAAGTGTAGTTTTTTCTTTGTTCAGAGTTATTAACAAATGCAGCTATTAATTCACATTCGAGAATACTTAAGTATAATAAAACAATCTGTATCTCATAAAAAAAGATATAACGCAAATGTGCAACATAAAAAGCTTACTGCATCGGCACTTCGGAAGCAACATTTTCTTTTTCGAATAGAAGGTGAAGGTTGAAAAACTTCTGCAAGAAGTAGAAGAGGAAAAAGTTAGGAGGTACTGGAAAACGATCCTACTGGCTAAGATTTTATTTTTCCCGTTTCCCCCAATTGTATTTTCTCCCAATGGGCAAGAGATATAAAACTCGGAGAATTCAAGACGGCTCTTGTACAAGAGGGAGCAGAAAGAAAGAAGGAAGAATCAACCGGGAAAAGTTGAAAATATTAGGAAACCAGTGTAACTTTTGTGTCCGTGTTTTTGTGATTTATGGCTGCACTTAGCATATTGCAGAGACTTGGATGCCCTTGGGAATACAACTCTCTTCCTATACCATTCAAGAAACTCAGATTCCACAGAAGGACTTATTTCGTTTCTTCTTAGATAGGTATTTATTTTTCCAGTGGATGTAACAAAAAATAGTTTGTTTTTCCCTATTTGAAAAAAAATAATAAAATCTGAAATAACTTGCAATGATTCCTGATATTTACAATGCATTGTATAACGGAAATAGGTTCTAGATGAAATTGGATATAACTTACATATAATATGCGTTCAGAATTTGAATATTTTTACTATAAAGTTATTTGTATATTATAGTACCATATATTTACTTTATAAAAGATTTTAATACCGTAAAAAAATTCAAAAAATGGAATACAAAGATTTAAGGTACGTTATTTGTTTTAACATAAATTTCAAAATAACTATTACGCAAGTAAAAGAAAAATGGTTAAGTATGCTCAAGCTATATTTAAAAAATTTCACCATACGCTATAATATATAGTTAAGTTTACTAAATATTTGTGAGTCCTAATTCTATTATTTAAAACAATAACTAATCCCTTTTATTGAATTTTCTCATATATTTTCCAGTTATTCTGAAATGGTATTAAAATCTAGGATACTTTTAAATTTTAGGTGATTATCTTCCGATGTAATAGAGAGAGTTTTAAGAAGAATTAGATATGTGCATCTTTATACGCTGTTATAACAAAAGCAAACTATAAAACAAGTTTAGAATTCCCATACAGGATTAGTGCAGTCAAGTCTAAAAGAGATAACATGGAACAAAATATAAAGTGAGTATGATCCTTCTTACTTTCAGACAACTTTCACTACATAAATTCATACTTCAAATGCTACATTTCGTGAGTCACTGTGGTATCCTATTCAACTTCTCCAGCTATGCTGTCCTTAGGTCCTGGAGGGTTCTAGTAAGATTAAAGCTAGTTAAAATTACTATCCAAAGAGCATTCCAAAAAGTTTCAATTGGATTAAGCAATGGAGATGTAGCTGGTTAATTTCTCTTGCCAATACGTTCGCTTTCCAATTATTCATTGGCCAGGTTATCTCTTTGAAGACACGACATTTGAAATGGCGCCAATTACATCCTATAAAGATGAGCATGTGAGTATTTCTTCACAACAGTTACAGAACCTCTGGTAGAGCACATTGTCCAAATAAAACTTTCCCAGACAATTAAACTGCCTCTGCAATTGCAGTCTCTTTCTGTAATGCTGGAAATCATGTAGGGAGTGCCTGATGTTCATCAAAATAAAAGTGCCCCAAGAATCAGGGGGTGGAACGGTCTTCAACTGATCCCTAAGTGTTTTTCCAGGGGGCAGAAGTGAGGGGAACGCGGCCAATAAGTTTTCTTTTAAGCGGAGACTTTTCTCATGTAGCCTTCTAGAAACAATAATATTTGGAACTTACGTTCATGTGTCATCATGAAGTTCAGAGACAGCCTTAGAAGCCGGCAAACCGTGTTAAACTCTCTTTGAGGAAAAAAAATGACCTTCATTGGTTATTGTGTTTCTTAAAAAACTTAACCAGGCCTTCTCTCTTTCTTTGCAGATCCAGTTTCATTAAACTGTCTGCGTTAGTGTCACATGAGGAAGGGCAATAATTTAAGTCTCTAGCAATTTCTGCATGCGATTGTGCTGCCTTAATTTTTTCAATGTGATTCTTGTCTTCATTTAACTATTCAAATTTCCATAATTATTCAATTTAGCTTTTTTTTCCTGAATTTTTCTGAATGTTGCAGAAACATAGTACGAAAGCCACCAGGGTGTGCAAGCAAACGAAGCACAGCTGCTCGTAAGCTTAAAAATTATTTTTATCTAAATAGACAACCCACACACAAGTGCATGCATATTTACGTAATTGACTCTAAAAATTAAAATTTTTCTTTCCAAACAAATTACCTTTTTGGACCTTGAATTAGAAAATTTAATAGACAACCCACACAAGTCTATTAGAATATTTACGTAATTGACTCTAGAAATTAGAGTATTTCTTTGGAAGCAAAATGCCTTTTTGAACCTTTCCTTCAGTATTAGTTTCGATAAATTCAATTAAATGCACAAATTTGATGTGTCAGTGTATTACAGATATTCTATCATGAATGTACTAGTATAGATGACACATTGAATGTACTAGTATAGACTGCACATTGAATGTACTAGTGTAGATTTTCGAGCTTTCTTTCGGTACTATTTTCGTGAAATTCGATTAAACATGTAAACTGTCGTAGCTTTGTTCATCAGTGTGTTACACATATAATAAGTAATATTTTGATGTATCAGTGTATATTGAATATACTAGTATGCGACTCTTATAACCTAACATATATCAAAGTTTGAAAGTATCTGTTACCCGTATTTAATCTTTGATCAAACATATTGAAAAATATTTTAAGTCAGATAAGTTTCCCATTAAAAGTTATGATAGTTTTAAGTAAAATACGATAAATTATAAACATACCTTAGGACTACTACAAACGAATATTGTTAGAAAATACTTTTTTATCAAACTGAATTTTGAATGAATTTATAAACTGCATTGTGTTGACTTTTAATTTTCGAAATTGGTTGGTGATATTCAAAATTGTGAGAGGAGATTATATTTATGGCATACGAATTATATGAATTTAAATAACCAAGCACAATTAAGTAAAAATATTTTTTTCAATTAACAGTATTACCATCACAGACATTTCACTTGAATTTTTAATTATAAATTAAAATTAAAGCAAATTCCAATAAAGCTTTTTATTTCAAGTTTAAAAAACACAGATAAACCACTTAAGCGTGTTAATGGACATCTGCGAAATATGAAAAAGAAATCCAAAATCATTTTCACGTTGTGAAATGTGGTAAAAAAAATTATATAATTACAAGTACCGTAAAATTCAGCGTCTAAAATGTAATCCTTGTTGTCTCTGGATCCAAATATGCTGGTATGATAAAAATTTCTTTGTGTTTTTATATATCAAAATCAGTGCTGGTTTACCACACACACACATTGGGCGCGTGGGGAGGAAGCACAGGGTGCAGGGGCCTGGATAGACCTGGAAGGGCCTAGATAAGTTGAACTTAACCACGTTTTCTGAAAATAAATTTCGATCCACTAGTGCCAAGGGGGCCCATAGATCTTCTGCGTCCAGGGCCCGAAATGAACTTAAACCGGCACTTATCAAAATAAGTTTTAAATGAAACTATGGCATCATATTTTGTTTCTTGTATTCAAAATTAAGTTTTTTTAAACACATGCGCAACACAGAATATAGAATTCTTTCTTTTTATTTTGCTTCTGGAATGTTTTAGTGGCCGTGGTTGATTGATTGATTGAATATTAACGTCGCACTGTTCAGCTACACGAGGGCTTTTGGCGACGGACCACGTAATTTTGAACCATAGTCAAGTGACGTGGACGCCACCTGAGCTGGCACCCCCTCTCCTAACTACCACACCACACCAACGGGAGGATTGTGGCCGAGGTAGCCGAGTGGGCTAGGTATCGGATAGTGGTTGGCTTTGTCAAGAGTTCGAGCCCAATACCACTAAATACCCGCCATGTAGGGGCGCGATGCAAGTTAAATCTGTCGAGAGCTCAAACGTCCTCAAGTTGGTGTGGTAGTTAGGAGAAGGGGAATGCCAGCTCATGTGTCGTCTACGTCACTTGACCATGGTTCAAAATTACGAGGTTCGTCGCCAAAAGTCCTTGTGTCGCTGAACAGTGCGACGTTAATATTCACTCACTCACTGGAGTGTTTTAATGTTTCTTTTTGATTCAGAATTATTTTTTATGTAACATTTTTAAAATGTATTGTGAATTTTATTATATATATTTTTTTAAATTTTCAAAATTTACATTAAAAAAAATCATAGTCTTGAATGCGAAGAAATATAAACGTGTTCAAAAAGAAACTACTGATTTTGAGCGACTTTTGAAATTCCCGCAGAGGGCTGCATGTTTCGTCTTTTCGTTATCTCGCGAACGCACGTAACTGCAAACCGGTTTTATGAAGATAGCAGAAATAGATTTCACTTTAAACTTTCTTGTTCTATCTGCAGCATGGCTCGGTGGTCTAGGGGTATGATTCTCGCTTTGGGTGCGAGAGGTCCCGGGTTCAAATCCCGGCCGAGCCCATCGCTTTTTTTAAAATTTGCTTCGTGTTGTTTATTCATTACAAATAAAAAAAAATATTAAAACTACACTAATGTATACTTGCATCTGTATTTAAATTCCAATAATTTTTTGTTCACCATCATTATTTTTTAGAAAAATAGCGAGAGACAATAATTTCAATGCATTTTTCTTAATTTTGTGTTTTAACTTAGTTTTGTTAAATCACAGCAGAAGAAAAATAAATAGGGCTTCTTAAATGTTCACCTATGTCAATTGAAGAAAGCATGATAAAGCAAATACTCTTAAAACTAAAGAATGACTATATATCAGACAAAGATTATTCAAATAGTGGTTTTTTTGGAAATAATCATCATGACATAAGCTAAAAAGATCGTTATAGAATTAACCAAGGGTGGTCAACCCGCGAACCTCGCTGAATAATTTTTCGACCTGCGAGATACTTTAGAACTTTACAAAATACGAATATTTTGTGCAAAATTTTTGTTTTTAGTGTAGTGCAGTGCTTCTCAAACTTTAAATACTTGCGTCACAATATTCAATTAAAATTTTCATTGCGGCCTCCCTTCATACAATAACAATGTATTAAATTCAATAATACTATACGTTGATGCTAAACCTACAATACGACACGTATATATACGTCTTTCCGAAGTACGGTCTTTTGTCAGAACTGCTATCCATAAATATTATTCCAAAGGCATCTGGAATACAATAAAAGAACCATTAGTGTTTGCGAAAGATTTACTTATTTCAGTGGATTTGCTCATTAACTCCTTTTCTACCTCCCCCCCCCCATACACCACATTCGCTCGCCGATGTGTTAACCGGTGGCATTGGAGCGCGAATGCCGCAATTTTTAATCGGCATTTTATATATATAGGGACTAATATTAAACCTTACAAATTACTAAGATCAGTGTTAATTTTTGCATAGAATTTTATGTATGACAAGGCCATGGGGTTATTGGTAATTATTAAACATGTTCTTAACTTGGTATTGTTATAAATTAACCAGAAAGTACATTGCGCAGTAACATATATTTATATGTGCATTACATCAGTGTAAATGCGCATTTTATTTTTATTTGTCAGAATGTATTTATTTGTTTACTTTCAGTAAATTAATAATTTTTAAAAATAATCTTGTTTTCGACTTTTCAGTAGGCTGGCCCCCCCCCCCCTCGTAGGGTTATCACGCCCCCTAGGGAGCGTGCCCCAAAGTTTGAGAAACACTCAGTGGCGCACACAAGGGAGGGGTCCTGGGGGTCCGGCCCCCCCGAAAGTCCTTGATTTTTTTTCTGATTGATTAAAATTCTAAGTATATAGTACGTAAAATTTAATTAAGTATTTGCTATTAATGATTAATTTTATTAATTAATGCTAATTATTTATTCAATAATTAGTTTTTTTACTGTATTTTATTCCCGAAAATCGACAAAATCAAAAGGAGCATAGTACAAGAATGGAGAACTTTCGAACCCGGATCTCCCCTTTCATTGAAAAATTCCTGTGTGCGCTACTGGAAACACTGGTGTAGTGGTTTGTATAACAAATAAAAAAAAAATCCCTTATTTGTTTCTGTTTTATCCCGTTGCTTCTGTTTTTATAGATACTTAGAATTTAGCAGCATTACATTTCAGCGGTACCTCATAGCACACATCACATTTGATTTCTATAACTCATTTTTTAACTTATACAACTACGAATCGTTCCTTTTAAATAAGAAATTTATCAAACACAAATTGCGCTCAAACGTGTAACATCAATTTCGATGTGGAAATACACGCGTTGTGATCGACCTACAAAAATTAAGGGAAAGAATTAAAAAACAAATATCTCGTTATTTAAGTAATTTAAACATTATTTAATCATTGCATTATTATATTATATAAACATTATTATAATGTCTATGTCTGTATACATGAAAAATAATGAAAACAATAATAATAATTCATTCTGTTTTAAATTTTCACTCCAATAAATGTTTTTTTTTTTTTTTTTTTTTTTAAATCTGATATAAAGGTATTTATTTTTATGTGCGGCTGAAGTGGCCGACAAAGTCATTTGGGTTGGCTACCCAAAAACCGGGGTAACCAAAATTGTGGACACAATTTTTTAAATTGTTATGTTTTTTAAGTTTGTATGCTTATAAAAAATTTTACGTACCACAAAATGCAAAGTATTTTATATCATTTTAAAGACAATTCAATACTGAATTCAAGTAAAGAAGACATAATTCATATACTTGCAACGTAAGAGAAGTTATGCTGAAATAACTATCGATATACATTAAATACTGATGATA